>JAKUCM010001177.1:0-27829 GCA_023374145.1 Lepidium sativum | reverse complement strand
GCCAAAATCGAAAGTCAGAGTAGGTTGTAATCTTATTGAAATCTGATGTTTTCATGCTTGATTGATTGATTAAAAGTTTGTTTTAATTGAATTAAAATTGCATGATTAGGGTTTTATTGAAATCGAAAATCAGAACTGGTTGTAATCTTATTGAAATCTGATGTTTTCATGCTTGATTGATTGATTAAAAGTATGTTTTAATGCATGATTAGGGATTCATTGAAATAAAAAATTAGGGTTTATGTTTTCAGGGTTCTGATGTGATAAACCGAAATAAAATATAACCTAATTTAAAATAGCCCTGAATGATCTGGTTTAATAAGATTAGACCGGATCTGGTTTTCTCGCAATCGGTTTAAGAAAAATTATACTAAGTTGGAGAAGAACCAGCAGGTGCCAACCGGCACAAGGTCAGGATTTAAAAAATTCATAAATAAAATTTTAAAGCCTTTGATTTGATTTCTTTGAGTTTTAAAATCCCCTTTTAACCCTCTTGAGTGCATATATGATATACATTCAAGTTAAAGTTTATTTCCTCAAACAAAAATCAAGAAATTGATGTCTTTCCAATTCACGTCAACTGTCAAGACTCGTTTCATCGTATGGTGGGGTAGCTCAGGTTATGTACTTACTTTGACATGGGTGAGGCAGATGGTAACCGTTATCATATGACTATGAGATTAGTTTACTTGAATGAGCTATCAAGACTGTCTTGAGCTTTGAGAAATCGGAGTGATTTTGGCATATGAGATATCAAATCCCGACCGAGAGTTATATATGTGATATAACTAGCAAATAAGTTGCTTACCTAAATAACTAAGGTCTGGGCGATGAGCTCAGCTCACTCAGATTTTTCTGAAATATGGATCTCGGGATCATTGTATTCAATCGAGGAACTATTGATTGAACACAATGTGAGTTTTCTTAAATATGTTAAGATTTCTCAACACTTAAACCATCATAACTAAAACTCTTTACATCTCTTAATTTCAGCTATGGCGAACAACAACAACAACCACAACTCATTCTCCCTTCGATCTGTCATTGAGAAGGACAAGTTGAATGGGAATAATTTCCTAAGTTGGTACCGTAACCTGAGAATTGTTTTTAGGCAGGAGAAGAAAGATTATGTTTTGGAACAAGTCTTGCCTCCTAGACCGGCTGCCAATGCCACTATTGTAGTTAGGAATGCTTGGGATAAACATTCCAATGATGTGATAGATGTGCAATGCTTGATGTTTGCGACCATGACCTTAGCACTGCAGGTGCAGTACGAGAATGTGGTGTCGCCCATCGAGATCGTGACTGGTCTAAAGGGAATGTTTCAGGAACAGGAACGACATGAGAGATACCAAACGGTGAAATCTCTCATCGAATGCAAACTATCGAATGATGGTTTGGTGAGTAGTTATGACATGAAAATGATGGGTTATATTGATAATATAGCTAAACTAGACTGTCCCCTTAGCCAAGAGTTGGCTTCAGACATCATACTTCAGTCGCTGCCATCTTGTTATCATCAGTTCATATTGGACTACAATATGAACAGTATGACGAAGACGTTGACTGAGCTGCATGGAATACTTAAGACAGCAGAGCCGAATGTCAAGAAGGGCGCTCCGCCCGTACTCTTAGTGCAAGGGGGTAAATTGTTTAAGAACCGTGGTAAGGACAAGGGTAAGGGAATGGCTAAAGCTGACCCGACCACATCCATACCCAGAACCAGACCCAGCCCATCTAAAACGGACGTTTGCAACTACTCTAACGAGCAAGGGCATTGGAAAAGAAACTGCAAAAAATATTTGGAAGATTACAAGAAGTAGTATGACGCTCCTTCAGATATTTTTGTTATCGAAGTAAATGTTGCTTCAACAAGTTCTACTTCATGGTTACTTGATACCGGCTGTGGTGCTCATATTTGTACTAATATGCAGGGCCTAAGCAACAGTAGAAGCTTGGAGAAGGGGCAAGTGGACTTACGTGTAGGAAATGGAGCAAGAGTTGCTGCATTAGCCGTAGGAACATATAATTTGTCTCTTCCATCTGGTTTAGTTTTGGATTTAGAAAATTGCTACTATGTACCTGCTATAAGTAGAAACATTCTTTCTGTTTCGGTTTTGGATACGCAAGGTTTTTCATTTTTTATTAAAAACAAATGTTGTTCTTTTACTCGAGATGACTTATTTTATGGCAGCATCCCATTATCGATTGTGCTTTATATTCTTGACCAATCTACAACTATATATCACATTAATATCAAACGCTTCAAAGTATATGATTCGAACCCGCATTTTCTTTGACATTGTCCTTTAGGGCATATAAACGAGAAACGCATCCAAAAACTTCATCATGATGGGCTTTTGGACTCATTTGATTATGAATCATTTTAGAAATGTGAATCTTGTTTATTAGGCAAAATGACAAAGGCTCCCTTCAACGAAGTCAATAAAAGGGTCAGCGACTTATTGGGCCTTATACATACCAATGTATGAGGTCCGATGAGCCTAAGTGGCAGAGGAAATTTCAACTACTTCATTACATTTACTGATGACTTCAGTAGATACGGTTATGTTTATTTAATGAGACACAAATCAGTTACTTTTGAAAAGTTCAATGAGTTCCAAAATGAAGTACATAATCAACTTGGTAAGAGTATTAAGGTTCTTCGATCTGATCGAGAAGGTGAGTACTTAAGTCAAGAGTTCAGCGACTATCTCAGAGATTGTGGAATTATTTCGCAACTCACTCCTCCCGGATCACCACTATGGAATGGTGTGTCTGAGAGGAGGAATCGAACATTACTTGACATGGTTCGATCAATGATGAGTCACACTGATCTTCCGTTATTCTTTTGGGGATATGCTCTAGAAACTTCTGCGTTTACGCTGAATAGAGTGCCATCAAAATCAGTGGCAAAAACACCATATGAGATGTGGATAGGAAAAATTCCCAATCTGTCTTTCCTGTAGATTTTGGGATGCGAGGTTTATGTAAAACGATTAATATTCGATAAACTTGCACCGAAATCAGATAAATGCTTCTTCGTTGGTTATCCGAAGGAAACCAAGGCGTATTATTTTGACAACCAAAACGAGAACAAAGTGTTTGTTGCTCGACATGGTGTTTTCCTTGGGAGAAAGTTTCTTTCTAAGAAAAACAGTGGGAGTAAAGTACAACCCGAAGAAATTCGAGCGCTACAAGAAGCTGCTCAATCCGTACAGGAAGAGCAACAGTTAGACTCACAATATGTTTTCGAATCAACACCTGTAGAGCGTGAAGTTCGCAGATTCAATAGAATCTGTTATGAACCCGAGAAATATCTGAGATTCCTCGTGACTGAAGGACATGATTTGTTGATCGTTGACAACGATGAACATGCAAACTTCAAAGAAGCAATGATGGGCCATGACTCCGAAAAATGGTTAAAGGCCACACAATCCGAAATTGGATCCATGTCAGAAAACCAAATTTGGTCGTTGGTCGATTTTCCTCATGGTGCGAAAGCAATCGAGTGTAGATGGATTTCAAGAAGAAAATTGATGTGGATGGTAACATACAAATTTATAAAGCTAGACTGGTAGCTAAGAGTTTCAAACATGTCCACGGTGTTAACTATGATGAAAACTACTCTCCAGTAGCTATGCTTAAGTCTATTCGGATTCTCCTAGCGACTATTCGCAGATGGATGTCAAAACCGCATTCCTGAATGGTATTCTGGAAGAGGTATGACACAACCCGAGGGTTTTGTTGATCCTAAAACTGCTGGGAAAGTGTGTGCAAACTTCACATATCCATTTATGGATTGAAGCTTGAAGAAAGCATCACAGAGTTGGAATCTTTGTTTCGATGAAGTAGTCAAAGAATTTGGCTTCATCAGAAACGAAGAAGAAAAATGCGTATACAAGAAGTTTAGTGGGAGTGCAGTTGTGTTTCTTGTGTTGTACGTGGATGATATCTTACTTATCGGAAATGACATTCCGTTGCTGAAGTCCGTTAAGGCTTGGCTTGGAAAATGTTTCTCGATGAAGGACATGGGGGAAGCCGGCTATATTCTTGGAATCAGGATCTATCAAGATAGACCTAAAAGGCTGACTGGATTGTATCAAGACACTTATATAGATAAGGTCTTGAGCAGATTCACTATGCATGATTCCAAGAAGGGCTTCTTACCAATGTCTCATGGCATGGTTCTAAGCAAGACGGGGTGTCCCAAGACACCTGCTGAGCGAGAACGCATGAGTAGAATTCCCTATGCTTCAGCAATAGGCTCCATCATGTACACTATGATTTGTACTCGTCCAGATGTTGCTTGTGCATTAAGTATGAACAGCAGGTACCAATCAAATCCAGGTGAGACTCACTGGACTGCCGTCAAGAACATCCTGAAATATTTGAGGAATACTAAGGATATGTTCTTGGTGTACGGAGGAAGTGAGGAGTTGGTTATTAGTGGATTCACGGATGCAAGCTTTCAGACTGATAAGGATAATTCCCGGTCTCAGTCCAGTTACGTCTTTTGTCTGAATGGCGGTGCAGTTAGTTGGAAGAGTTCCAAGCAAAGCACTGTAGCTGACTCCACTACTGAAGCTAAATACATCGCTGCTTTTGAAGTTGCGAAGGAAACTGTTTGGATAAAGAAGTTCATCTCTGTGATTCCGAGTATTGCTGACCCGGTGGCGCTGTATTGTGACAACAATGGAGCCATTGCACAAGCAAATGAGCCCATATCGCACAAGAGATCCAAGCATATAGAGAGGAGATATCATCTGATCAAAGATATCGTTGAAAGAGGAGACGTGAAGATCAACTGAGTTTCAAGCAAAGAGAACGTCGTTGATCCTTTGACGAAAGTACTTTCACGGACTAAGCATGAGTATCATGCCAATGACATAGGCCTTAGGTATGTTAAGATATAATATTAGTTCCAGTGGGAGTTATAATAGTTTTATGTTATGATGTAAACATACTTTGGTTATGTTTAATGAAATTATTTCATTTCTATTTAATACTTGTATTAAATATTTATCCTGAAATAATCATGACATTCTTATAGGTCATCAAGTTGAGGACTTGATCATGAAACCCTAAAGGCGTAAAAATGCATGAATTATTTCATTCCCTAATCAATGGTTATTAAAGTGGGATACTAATAACGAGATTGACTAGTACGTGAGGTGATTGATGACTAAGTGTCATGGAGTCATTGATAATAAGTATCAAGTCAATCACATAGATGTGTGTCAAATGAACATAGCATCTAAAATGACCCGCTATGAGAACTCAACAAGATCGTATAATGAGTGTCATAAGAGATTCTCATACGACTATAAAGCATAGTCCTTAGACCTGAGTTCATGCTGTTTTCTTTCACATGAATTGGTATGTTTTGAAAATTTCAAAAGCCAACCGTAACTGGTGGTTATAAAGGAATTTGTCGGACAGATCATGAAATGTGAGAGAAGAACAAAGGATGGAACAAGATGGAATTTGTCCCTCCTATATACGGGAGAAATATATCTCTGGGCCCTTTGAAAGATTTGATACTGTAAAATGCATGGCCGTGCTCGAACAAGGTGATAAACGCTTGTTTGCTCTATCAGTACAAATTCAAGTTCGATGAACATTGATCTGGCTCATTAAAATAAGGATGACACAAACTCTTGCCTTAGAGCAGATAGAGATATAAATACAAAGGGATTTTGGGAATATATGATTCCAGTACAAGTGGGAGATTGTTGGGAATGTCCTGAAATCATTTGTACTTACTCAGGTGGTCGGTTCTAACATCGAGATTAGACAAAGTCATATGGTACTAGGAGTTGTAATGGCTTGCTAGAGTCCACTTATAATCTGTGAGTTGAGATACTCACTGCTAGTACTATATGATTCTATTGGGTCACACACGTAAGCAAATGGAGACAATTCAATAGGGAATAATCATTATAGGTATGATTCATGACTTGAGCATAATAATACATGGTTTTGGATCAGAACATGTGTTTTGGGCCAGACCTAAATTAATTCTAATTCAACTAGGAATTAATTAGGTGTTTTGGGCTGGGCCTAAATTAATCCTAATTCAACTAGAAATTAATTAGGTGTTTTGGGCTGAGCCTAAATTAATCCTAGTCCAATTAGGAATTAATTAGGTTAAGTTAAACTCTCTATATATATATATTGATATAGGGCACAAGTTTGAGGTGATGAGAAACCCTAGACGCTCATTGCACAAGTCGAAACCCTAAGAGAATTGCATACAAAGTTCTAGCAGACTTCTCTCCTACTTGCGTGCGTGTGGACTATCAATAGAGGTGCGACACTTGGAGCACTTGCTGATCTTATACCTGATCTTATCTCCGCTGAACTAACCAAACTTCAGGTATAATCGACTCCTCTATTTATCATATTCAGTTAAGTTAATACAAGAGCTAGGGCTTAGGGTTTTGCTAGATTAGTCAATTGATAATTGTCGAATTTGCTTAAAAATCTAACATTATCAACATGCATGCTTGTTGGGCCAATCATGAATTCTGATACCATGATAACTAATTGATTTTCAAATAATAAATAGATTAACTTTTAAATAACACCTCTCTTGTTTTTGTATAGTTGATGTTTTAGTTTTCTCACATATGTTAAAAACATTAATTATTTTAACTTTTTCTAAACAAAATATGTTTTATTATCAGTTTTAACATAGTTTGACAGTCATAAATTAATTTGGAAAATTTAAATAATCAAAAACATTGAAAATATATTAAATTTTGCATACACATCTTAAAACATAATTAAAATGAAAAAAGCTTAAAACATCGGCCAAATGACAATAGAAGGAAAGTATATATTAGATTAGATGATCTAAAAATGAAAAATAAGAAATGAGAAAAAAGAGGTAAGATAAGTCTTTATTTAAGGATGTTTAGAAATTCTCTTAGAAATCTATGTGCCACATGGTGTCGTATTTTTTTTTAAAAACTAAAATTTAATTATTAAATTAGATGGTCTAAAAAGTAGTATATGTCACGATATATAAATAGTGATGGGAAAACGAGAGACATTAATGTGAATGATTGTCTTTTTACATGTAAAAACAGAAAACAGAAAACAAAAACCAAAAAACAATGATCACTTTGTTTTCTTCTTCTTTATTGTTGTATATAACAATAGTTCAGTTATCTAATATTTCGTTTACTTTTCAAACACGAAGGAAACGAAAAATTCACTAAAACAGAGCAAAAAATAAAGAAAAAAACTAAGAAGCTTTGTATTTTTTCGTACTCTCGGTGAGTACCACTTTCACTTGCCATTTGAACCGATCACGATCCTCTCTCTATGGATTCTTCTTCTTTGCTTCACATGTGAAGATATCACGTCTTTACGGGTTTTCATGGACCTGAAGTCCGTAAAAAAATTTCTCACTCTTGTACGCAAACAATTCAACTACAATGGGATTTCGATGTTCGATGATGGAGAGAGTGAGAGAAGTCGGATAATTGGTTCTGCCATCATTGAAGCAATTAGCGAATCGAGGATCGCGATTGTGTTGCTCTCAAAGAACTATGCTTCTTCCAGATGGTGTTTGGATGAGTTGGTGGAGATATTGGAGTGTGAGAAAGAGAAAGATAAACATATAGTGATAACGGTCTTCTCTGGAGTAGATCCATCAGATGTGCGGAACCAGACCGGTGATTTTGGAAATGCTTTCAGTATAACTTGCAGTCATAAAACAAAGGAAGAGAGGCGAAAATGGATCGAGACTTTGAACTATGTGGGAACCATCGCTGTTGGAGAACACTACCTAAACTGGTAATACTTAGATTCTTTAGACCGATTAGGGAATTTTCTTTGTGAATCTAAAAGATCTAATCTCTTTCTAATGTTCATGTGTTACATTGTTTGGTGAACTTTTCTCCATGTTAGGGATAATGATGCAAAAATGACAGAAAAGATTGCAACAGATGTTTCAAACAAACTAAAGGCTTCTGTCTCTTGGGATTTTAAAGAAATGCTGGAATTCGAAGCACATCTGCAGAAAATGCAGTCTTTGTTACATTTCGATTATGAGGATGAAGCTATGATAGTTGGAATCACCGGTCCTGCATGAATTGGTAAAACTACCATTGCGAGAGTTAAATATTGTCGATTCTCTAGCAGCTTACAGTTTTCTTATTTTATGGAGAATGTTAGGGAAGCTATAGTCATGATATTGACAAGTATGGTAATAAGAAGCATCACAAACAAAACTTCTTTCAAATATTTCAAAGCAAAAAGATTTGGAGATTGACTATCTAAGTGCGATACCAAACAGGCTAAATGATCTAAAAGTGCTAATCATTCTTGATGATGTGGATGATCTGCCACAACTTGAAGCTTTAGTGAGTGATACTAAGTGGTTTGGTCATAGAAGCATGATTATCGTAACTACATAAGATCAGGAGCTTTTGGAGAAAAATATCATCAACCATACATACCAAGTGGAGTTTTTAACTATAAAAGAAGCTTGTAAGATCTTTTGTACATATCCGTTTAAACAGAAGTTAGTGTTACATTATAGAGATTTAATTAAAGTGAAGCGAAAGATTGAAAAAGATTGAGGACGAGAGAAATTTGAGATTAAAGAGATTGGGAAGAAGAGATTTCTCTTTCTCTTAATTTTATTTATTTACATGAGTTACATATATATAGACTAATCTATTAGGCCTTTTTAATCTAAAAGAATACAAAAGAAGTACATAAGTTATGTAAAGTAAAAGACCAAAGAGAAAAATCTCGGGTCTGGGGTCACAGATCCCAAGATCGTGAATCGGATTCCGAGATGGTCGGGTCATGCTTCTCAAGGAAGAAATGGATGTGTTATAACGGTTATTTGTGTCACATATGATCTCTTTTTAGCCTTCACATGTGATCTTTTCTTCCAACGGTTCTTTGAGCATAACACCCAAGTGCATTGCTTGCTTGAATCTCTAAGTTATTATGATCAAGCTTTAAGGTTGTAACTCACCACCTCATTAAAAACCTTAGTGGAAACCCCAATTTGGATAAAATCATCTAAGGGAAAAAGAGTGTGGGTCATTGTCAGGGCTTGGGCAACTCACTTAGCCTAAGCTTTGAGTATACAAACTGTCACACCTTTAAGCTTGCGGTTTTAGTGAAAATATCCGCAAATTGATTTGAGCTCCTTGTGTAGCACGGTAAGATTACTCTTTGCTCCACCTTTTCTCGGACTTTGTAGCAATCCACTTTAATATGCTTCGTTCTCTCATGGAACACTGAGTTCGATGCAATGTGTATGGCGGCTTGATTATCACAATGCATTGTGATTGGTTCTTGAGTTTCAACTCCCAAGTCTTTAAGCAATTTCTTCAACCATATGAGTTCATTCGTTTGCTTTCTCATTGATCTATACTCGGCTTCCGCACTAGAGCATGACACCACTTTTTGCTTCTTGTTTTTCCAAGTGATTAGGTTGCCTCCAAGGAATGTGCAATACCTGGTAGTTGACTTGCAGTCTTATCTATCTCCAACTCAATCCACATCACAATACCCACAAGGGTTGTGTTCTCATTCTGACCCATCCATATGCCTTGTTCTAGAGTTCCTTTGAGATATCTAAGGATCCGCTTCACCATTTCCCCACGACACACTTTGGGTGTTCGCATATGTTAGCTCACTTGATTTACCGCATATCACAAGTCTGGTCTTGTGATTGTAAGATAGATCAACTTTCCAACCATCCTTCGATATAGATGATCATTCTCAAATTGTTCTTCTTCATTCTCCCCTTTGCACGTTGCTTTGTAGGCATCCTCAAGAGGAGTCTTGGCTGTTTTATTACCTACATCAGACTCATTCAAAAGGTCAAGGATATACTTCCTTAAGACAAGAAGAGGCATTCCTTGGAACATGACACTTCAATGCCAACAAAGTATTTCATTTATCCCAAAATCTTTAACATCAAAGACGGATTTAAGGTGTTCTTTAATACCTTAGATGTCATCCTTGTCACTCCCGGTGATGATCATCTCATCTACATAAATAAGGATAACTTTAATACCATTCATACTACGGCCTTGGCTATTGCTTGAGTCCATAGATGGCTTTCCTAAGCCATGAAACATTCCCAGGTTGGACAATATGTTCAAGACCCGATGGAGGATGCATGTAGACTTCATCCTCAAGTTCACCTTGTAGGAATGCATTCTTGACATCCATTTGCCACAAATATCAATCAAGGTTAGTAGCTAAAAGATAATTACAACATGTACTGTATGTAGTTTAGCTACGGGAGCAAATGTGTTATGGTAGTCTTCACCATAGGTTTGTGTGAACCCTATTTCCATAAGTCTAGCCTTGTGCCTTTCAATTGTACCATCACTATGATATTTTATTGTAAAAATCCACTGAGACGTCACAACCCTTTGAGGTAAGTCGGCCTCATCCCAAGTATGGTTATTATCCATGACACCATGTTCAATACTAACTGTATCACGACATACCTTGTGTTCTCTAGCCTCCTCATAGGTCTTTGGCAGAATTTTTTTGACCGAATTGAGTGATAAAGGCTTGGTGAGCTTGTGGAATTTAGACTAGGTCGCATGCCACTTGGCTTGGATGAGCCTTGGGAATTTTGTTGTAGTAGATACTAAGGTTGGTAGTTGAATTATTTAGCTTTTGTCTCCTCCAAGTTCCATGGTTTCCTCATCACTGGAGCCTTGTGTCAATTTCTCCAAGTTTGTGTCCACCACTTGCTCAGCTAAAGTTGCACTCTAGAGTGGGACTTGTCGGGACTTGTTCCTCACTTGGGGCCTCATTCTCATAGTCCCTCTCAGAGATATTGTCTACTTCATGACTTGGCCTCATACTTTCAGTGCGTGCAACCATTATTCCAATATTGAGCTTCTCATGATGCATACGGAGACTCAAGGCCTGAGTATAAGTATTGGTAGACAAGTCTTGAAGATTTTTCCAATCCTTTTCTCCATAGTACCCTTAGTCTTCTATGAACTTGACCTTTCTTGATACAACCACACGTCTTGACTCAGGTATATAACATGTGTACCCCTTTTGGGTAATTGAGTACCAAATGAACATGCCTTTCATACTCTTAGCATCAATTTTGTTTCTCAGTTCTCCTTGGTTAAGAACAAAATACACAAACCCAAATACCCATAAATGTTCAATATAAGGTTTTGAGTTGTTTATTACCTCAAATGGAGACATGTCATGAAGCACTCTAGCAAGTATGCAGTTAATGAGATAACAAGCGGAGACTACAACATTACTCCAAAAGCTCTTTGGTACATTGACATGGAACATCATTGATCTAGCAACCTCCATGAGATGTCTATTCTTCCTCTCAGATACACCATTTTGATGAGGTGTATAAGGCCAAGTCGTTTGATGTAAATGTCATGCTTAACAAGATTTTGTTTGGATGGATGGCTTGTATATTCTCCTTCATTGTCGGATCTTAGGATCTTAATTTTTGAACTATATTGAGTAAAAATATAATTTTGAAAGTTAGTAAATGCTTCAAGAACTTGATCTTTACTAGGAAATAGTGTTAACCATGTGTATTTTGATTTTTCATCTATAAATGTAACAAAATACTTATGATTTTCTCTAGATTCACAAGGTGAAGATCACACATCCGAATGAATAAGATCAAAACAATTCTTATAAATAGTTAAGGATTTAGAAAACACCGTTTTACGATGTTTCCCAAGAATTCAAGTTTCACAATTATTATTCTTAAAAGAAACACTAGTCAATAATAAGTTCAAAGCTCTAGAATATGGATGACTACAGGCATGCCACAACACATCCTTGTCTACATTACTTCTCAAGTTCAAAGCACTAGGTAAGTGGGAACTAGCTAAGCAAGAAGTTAAAGATAGATTTGGATCGCTCTTGATGTCTTCCAACAAGTACAATCCGTCTTTAGTAAATCCTCTTCCAAGGACTTTCCACTCTTAATATTCTGAAATGAACCGAGTTACGATCAAATATAGCTTTGCACTTTAGATCATATACGGTCATATGAACACACAACAAATTTGATTTAAATGTTGGCGTATAAAAGGCTTTAGATTCTTTATCAAAAATCTTAAGGTCGCCTATACCCTTAATTGGAACTTGTTTCCCATATGCAATGCTAACATATCCTAATGCCAGTTTCAAATATCTAAGCAACTTAGTATTAGTAATAATATGATGTGTTGCTCTAGAATCTATTACCAATGGTCTATCAATTTTGGACACATAAAAAGATTTACCGGACTCCTTTTGGGAATTGATGTATTTGATGAGCTCCTCAAGGTTAGCCATTCTCTCAAAGTCCCCATGAGTAGCTACCATAGCATTGCTCACAGCCGTTTGAGAAGTGGTTGGAGCATGAGCTTGAGCCATTTCTTCTTCACTTGCAAGGTTGCCTTCTTGCTTGTCCCATGGCTAATTTTCCTTGAGGTGTGGGTGAAGAACCCAACAATGATCCTTGGAATGATCCTTCTCTTGCAATAATCGCAAATCCATACCTTCTTTTCCTCATGTCGATAGGTTGCCTTATTATCCATGGAGAGCTCCCCCTTACCGCCAAGGAGGCTTTGACATCTTTGATCCCTTTGAATTGAGCCGCACACTTCTTCAAGACTTGGTAGTTTATCTTGCCTTAGGAGATGGTGAATGAGGTCTCCATAGGCCAGGTGAGATTCATTACCTCATACACTCGGCTAAGGTTTGAGAGATTACTATAAACCTTCTAGAGAGTGTCCGATAGTTGTTTGGCACACTCACAGTAAGAGTAAGCTTCATGAATGGGTCGGGTCTAGTGAGTTTTGGATGATGACAAAAGTCATTTGGTCTTTTTGGTACCAATTATCCTTTTCTTTTTCCTTACCAACATATCACACCGCCTTCTTTGAAGTTTCACCTTCAATATGAGCCCAAAGTCCACGACTACTCAACACGGTCTTCACCGCTATTGTCCAAAATGAATAGTTGACACCCTTAACGGTCACAAAGACAGAAAATTTCTTGGATTTATCTATGATTAAACACCAAAAACAATCTTTTACCCAACGGTCCAAGAGAGAGCTTCAAAAACAACAATGACGTTTTTAAAAACAAAGGTAAAAGAAAGTAGAGAATGGTCTTTAGAGTCTTATTGCTCTGATACCATGTTAAATTATAGAGATTTAGAAGGAAGATTAAAGTGAGTTGAGAGATTGAGAAAGATTAAGCGCGGGAGAGATTTGAGATTAGAGAGATTGGGAAGAAGAGAGTTCTCTTTCTCTTAATTTTATTTCTTTACATGAGTTACATATATATAGACTAATATACTAGGGATTCTTAATCTAAAAGAATACAAAAGAAGTACATAAGTTATGTAAAGTAAAAGACCAAAGATGAAAGTCTCGGGTCTCCGGTCACTGATCCCGAGATGGTCAGGTCACACTTCTCGAGGAAGAAAGGGATGTGTCATAACGTCTCTTTGTGTCATATGTGATGTCTTCTTAGCCCTTACATGTGATCTTTTTTTCCAACGGCTCTTTGAGCATAACGTCAAAGTGCATTGCTTCTCAAGTAACCTTCTTCCTTGCTTAATACTTAAGTCCTCGGTTTCCTTGATTAGTAGTTATCACTGCCTGGTTTTGAAAAGCTTGATGAAAGAGCAATAGATCTTTGTAGCAGACTTCCCTTGGGAATCCAGGTCATGGGTTCAGCTTTATGCGGAGAAAAGACCAGCTTTACTGGAAAGGCATACTGCACGAGCTAGAAAATGGACTTCATCCAAAGATCGATCAAGTACTTAGAGTCGGATACGACCATTTATATAAGAGTTATCAATATTTATTTATACTCATTGTAATCTTCTTCAACTACGCTTGATGACAACTATGCTCCCTGACAGTAACTTCAAAGTCAGACTCCAGTTGAAAAACCTTGCTTATAAATCTCTCATACAAAAATCAACCAATGGAAAACTAGTAATGCACAAGTTACCACAACAAGTGGATAGAGAATTGGTTCAAAGACAAGAGCGGTGGGAAACAACAAATCTTCATTTATCCTGATGAGATATGAGATTTGTGATGTTCTAGACAATGATTCTATAAGTCCTTTTGTTTTCTTAAATGTGTCCCTTAAACCTGTTCATATTAACTATTTTTTGGTATTGAACTAACTTTTTTCTTTGTATTTGCATAAACTGTTTAGGGTAATACAAGTCATGTGACATGTATATCTTTAGATATGACACAGTCCCAAACAGGGAGTGTTTAAGCATAGGCGCATTATATAAGCGAGGTAACAAGTCTTGAGAAGTTTTAGGAAGGAACCCAGGTTAGTTTATGTGTATAATACTTAGTTAGAATAGTTTTGAAGTATGTACTTTCACATCCCACACTAGCAATCACGTGCTAATTAATGATCTTTCTTATGTTGTGTTGTTTCATGCATTCATTAATCAGCTGCTTCCAAATTTGAAGAAGATGAATTTGTTTGCGTCAATAAATTTAAAGGAACTCTGAGATATTTCAAATGTCAAGAATCTTGAGAAGTTGATTCTGGGTGGTTGATTTAGTTTGGTAGAGTTTCCTTCCTCTATTGGAAATCTTCATAAACTAAAGCACTTGGTGATGGACTTCTGTATAAAACAAGCTTTTCCCAACTCACATCAACTTGGCATCTTTTGAAAAGATCAATATGTTGGGATGCTGGCAATTGTGAAACTAGACATTGCAAACACAATGTTAGAATAATTGCCTAGGCTTTCAGCAAGTCTTGAGTTTCTCAGTATATATGGCTATGACATCTCATGTTTTTCCCAGTGAGAGAATTCAATGGAAATCCTATCAATTTTAGGAAGAGCCAAGTGTCTCAAGTATCAAGAAAATTCCAGATTGGATAAAAGATCTTCATGGTTTGAAAAGGCATTGTATACTTGGTTGTTCAAAACTTGCATCACTGAGTCTAACATAGCTCTCTCGCTCGCTCAAATGACTAACAGTAGAGGATTGTGGATTTTTGGAGACAATATCTTTCGATTTTGACTCTCGATTTGAAAATCTATGTTTCCACAACTGCTATAAATTAGACAAGAATCAACGAGAGTTATTGCCAATCAATCATCAAAGATATGCATGCATAACTGGGACAAACATACTGGTAGAGTTTGTTCATCGAGCTAGGGGAAATTATTTGACATACATACTGGTAGTTATTCCAAATTATGGTGTCGCATTCACACAAAAATCTGCTCCATTGACTGTTACAAAAATATGTCATTCCAGAATAGCATATGAACTAAACATGTGTTCATGACTTTACTTGACCAAGACGGATTGCTTGAATAAGACAACGAAGTATCTTTTGAATTTCAACACCACACCAGACAACATCCACATTAGTGGATGTGCTGTCCAGATCTTGACACACAACCCAAAAAAGCTATTGAAGCCACAGAGGATATGATTCTAGAAACAGTAACAAATATCTTAAAAGAGACACGTGAAATGAGCTCGATCCAAACTCATTTATCAATGTATGTATAAGATTTTTATATTTTTCTATTTGTTTTCCTTTTCGTATTTTGATTTCAGATCTTCAACACTCAAATAAGTCGTGAGGAACTTGGATGCTACTATTTCCAAGAGAATGAGAAATGATTACAATGCCATTGTTGGCAACTCTCCTTCGCTTGTTTGGTGATGACAGATAAAATGTAAATTTATATATGCATATTCTTGATATAGAGATGTAGGAGGACCTGTTTGGGAGAAACCCAGTCTTCGCCATTTAATCCAGTTTACATGTGAATTTGCAAAGAGACGCACCAAATTCAGCAGCAGCCAGAAATATGGACAAACAATGTTTAACAGAGACATTAGAACAGAGTATAAAGATGAAGTTAACAAATGATTAAGAGAACACATCATCATATAACATCTCATTTCAGCAGTAAACATAAAAAAACAGGAGAAATGAAAAATTTAATAAGTTTAAGTGGAACATCAGAACATAAATAGGTCAAGCAAAAAGCAATATGAAATTGAATCTTCCATTCTTTCATAAATTTTCTCAAGAAAACAACTTTGGATAACTAATAATACTCCACGAACAAAATTCCAGTTACATGAAATATTATTCTTCAACCAATTTTAAGTTAAGTAGAGTTGTCGTAGTTACAACCAAATTTTATCAACAATTTGGGAAAAAATAAATAAAAAGCCTATTCACGAATTTACAAATTTCGAACAAAAACATAACAATTGCATTCTCAGATTTCCTCATCATCTAGGAGCGTAAGAGACGGTAATATCTGTTGGCCGTTTCATATTCGTCGACCATTTTCCTGATTCTAAATACAATTGAGATATTTTTCCGGCGACTCTTCCCATCTCAGGCCGATTCACCGGATTATCCTGCACGCATTTCAACGCTAATCGCGTTAACTTCTCCACTACTGTTACCGGAAACGAATCTCCCAATCTCCGATCCATCCACCTTCTTAATCTCCCCTCTTTTTCGCCATCATCTCCGCCGTCAATTGCCGCTCCGGCTGTCTCAATTATTGACGTCCGCTCGAAGTTTCTGGTGGATTTTTCGTATCTGTACTTCAACGGCTCTTCGCCGGAGAGAAGCTCTAACATCATGACTCCGAAAGCGTACACGTCTGATTTCTGAGTCGCGATTCCTGAGGCTTGAAATTCCGGCGACATGTAGCCTCTAACTCCTTCGAATCTGATTGCTTTGACGTCAGATTGTCTGCTGCTTCTCGATCCTTCTCTCTCTGGAGACATTTCGTCTGTTTCACCACAAAGTTGTGCGGTTCCGAAGTGGCAGATCCTAGCGTTGAAATCCGGCTCCGTCACGATCACAGCTGAGCTTTCGATGTGATTGTGGACGAGATTTGTAATCTTCAATCCGGTCTTGTTGTGGATGTAATCGAGTCCATGAGCTAGATCCGTCGCAATTTGGATCCGTGAAGTCCACTTCGATAAAACGGTGAAATTAGGGTTTTTAGGGTTTCTCAAGCAATCCGAGAGAGACGCTCCGTTGACGTATTCATAGACTAAGTAGATGTGATCACCTCCTCCTCCTCCGGAAACAGAAGCACCAAGTAGATTGATTATGCTTCCGTGGTGGCTCCGGCAAATATCGGAAAGCCGATCTCTAAGCTCATCCATTGCGATTCTGCGTCTAAACTTTCTCTGAAACACAACAACTTCTTTCCCTCTCAAAGTACAACGCCATGAGGCTTTAGATGAAGAAGAAGAAGACAAACGATGAGCAAGGAAATTGTTTGTAGCAGCACGAATCTCAGAAACATTGTATATATGAGGATTCTCCGGCAAAGATTCTCGGAGACTAGCAAGGGATGTTCGACTAGCAACTGATGAAGAAACACCAGAGGGGGAAGAGGAAGCACCTGTTTGATTAGAATTGGAGCTTGTTGTGGTAGTTGAACCGGTGGTGCTCGTTGACTGCGATCGTCTCGACGATGGAGTCTGATTATGCCTCCCTTGAGATTGACTTTGTGTGGATCGTGTTCGTGTTGGCTCTGAAGCATTGACTCCCATTTTGGTTTTGCACATAGACCCAAATTCCTGTTTCAATCTGATAAACATGAGAGCATGAAGATCAGACATTTAGACAGCGAAAGAAGGCGAACATAGAGACTGGCGCAATATCGTGAGATTGAAAGTCCTCGTTTTTCTTTTGTCTGTTCCTCTAGGCTTGGTTTTTATATATATAGAGGTCCTTGAGCTATCTCGTAATTAAGGTTGGTTCTGAAATTAATACATACACAATTCCATATAATTAATTATATGACAGGTCGAATCTATTGTCAAAATCATCCAACGAAAACTGTTGCCAAAAACCCCTAAATCAAAAAAAAAAAAAATCAAATTACATCAGATCAAGCAACAACAATCATAAGATTTTCGTAATTTATTCAAAAAAAGTTGAAATAAAAGACGAGAGCTCCTGAAAAGTCGTCTATTTTAGCTGAGGAGAAGATTCATTAAACCAATATTAACGGTAATAGATCCCATTAAAAGAACGAAACACAATAATAAATGAAGAATCAATTTGTAAATAAACAAATATCAAAAACAGAGGATCTAGTACCTGAATTAGCAGAACAGCAAAGAAAGACGATGAAATGGATTTATATATCTCAGAGACGAAGAACTCAAAAAAGATATATGGACATAAAAGACAGATGTCTAAAACAAACATAAATATAAGCAATAGACATGATTATGTCTAAATTGATATAAACATGTATAAAATGGACATAAATATAAGTGATGAATATGAACATGTCTAAAATAAACATGGATATTCATAAGAATGAATAATAACACCTGACAAATGAAAATTATTTTCAGGACATAAATATAAACAATAAACATTAACATGACATGTTTTTTGCCAATATGACTATCAGAACACATATACGTGTTGGAAAAACATAAAGATAGAAAATTTAAACAATAAATAAATGATTGAGAAAATGAGAGAGACAATATAGCAAAGTGTGGAAAAAGAAAAGAAAAGAAAAAATAATGAAAGAATAAAAAAGGAAGACTGGTATCTTTTTCTTTCAATATAAAGTTGACTTGGTGAAAGTGGCATTTTGAAGGAAGTTGTCGTGGCATTTTCGGCCTAATTCCCTAACTATGATAGTTGAAATAATGATTATAATTAAGAGAGATCAGTTTTCTTACTAGAACTAATCTATGAATTGTAGTTCAAACAAAGAGAAAATAACAATTGAATTCTGAGATTGCCTCATCTAGGAGCTAAGAGACAGTAATATCTAAAAAGTCCAATACCAATGAAACATAATATAATAATCTTTAAAATTAATTTTATTTTCTTTATTAATTTAAAAAATATTTTACCAAAAATATCAATATTCTCTCACACATATATGTTACAACTCAATATATATATATATATATATATTCTCATAAAACTAAATTTAATACAATACCCTAGATAGATTTAGATAACTTATAAATCTTATAATTAACCTATTCTTTAGATAGGTTTCTCATCGAGTTTAACTCTCAAAATCATATCCAACATTCTCCTTCTTAAGCTTGATGTCTTGAACTCCTATGATTTTCCAGCATTTCTTTGTGTTTGATCCTTCCGAGCGCCTTAGTAAGAATATCTACTTTTTGTTCACTTCCTGGAACATGGTAAACCTCAATTTGTTCATTACTAGCACATTCCCTAATGAAGTGATACCACTTGTGTATATTCTTACTTTGACTGTGAAAGATCGGGTTCTTAGTAAGAGAGATTTCTGACTTGTTATCGATCAGAATAACCCTTTTCTTACTTTTTTATGCAGTAACCTCACTAAGTAGTTCTTGAAGCCATATAGCTTGCTTCACTGCTTCCGTTGTTGCCATGAACTCGACTTCACATGATGACAAAGCAACTGTGTCTTGCTTCTAAGAACACCAACTGATCGGACAATCATTGTAATAGAAAATATGCCATGTTGTGCTCTTCCTGTCATCAAGATTAACATTATAGCTAGCATTGCTATATCCTCTTAGACCTCACTTCTGGTTTCGACAATACTTAAGTCTATGTGTTAATGTTCCTTGCAAATACCTTAGAACCTTCTTCAAGGCTAAACTGTGAGACTCTTTAGGCTCTTGCATGTATCTACTCAAAACACCAACACTATAAGCTAAATCTGGTCGGGTATGGATAAGTATCGAAGACAACCTCACTGATACTTTTCTCTTCTGGAAGTTTTGAAAAATTTTCACCTAACTCCATAGGAGTGTAACAAGCATTACACCCTAACATACCTGCCTCTTCGAGTATCTTCTTAGCATAACTCTCTTGTCTTAATGTTATGCCATCTTCTTCTTGTACAACTTCAATACTAAGGTAATAAGTTAGCTTACCAAGATCACTCATCTCAAATTTATTAGATATATTTTTCTTGAACTCGTTGATCATGTTTTATTTTGTCCCCTTCACCGACAAATCATCAACATAGACCGCAACGAGTAAGAGTTGCCCTTTCTCAATCTTTCGGTACAAGGAAGCTTCCTTGGTACATCTCGTAAACTTAAGTTCTTTAAGGATATGGTTCAGCTTATCATTCCAAGCTCTTGGAGCTTGCTTTAACATGTAAAGTGTTTTGTACAACTTGTAGACCTTTTCTTCTATTCCTTTTGTTAAAATCCTTCCACTTGAGATAAATACACCTCTTCCTTCAATTCTCCATGTAAAAATGTTGTCTTAACATCAAGGTGATGCATCTCCCATCCTTTTGTAGCAGATAGAGCAACTATGATCCTTATAGTTTTGATTCTTGCAACCGGAGCAAAAACCTCATCGAAATCTATACCGTATCTTTGAACATATCCTTTTGCAACTAGCCTAGCCTTGTATTTGTTTATACTTCCATCTGAGTTTCTCTAGACTTTGAAAATCCACTTTAAACTAATAGGTTTAACTCATCTTGGCAAATCAACCAACTCCCAAGTCTGGTTTTCTCAAATCGATTTTAATTCATCTTCACTAGCATTGACCCAAACTTGTGATTCACTTGCTTCTCTAAAATCGCGTAGCTCTTTATTAATCAATAACAAGAGATGATTACTTTCATAGTCACAGAGCAATACAAAATCATTCCAGTAATTAGGTTTCCTTGTTTAACTAGTAGATTTTCGAAGAGACACATTAAGATCCTCCGATAAATCTTGGTTCTCGGCATTCTCTCCCTCTTCTTCGATGATCTCTTCATCATTATTCTCTTGATCTCTTATGTTTGAATCTTCAAAATTTATTATTATGCCTCGTGTTTCCTTAGCTTTGTCTTTGTCAAGACCATTCCACTCCTATCGTTTTCCCTCATCGAACACAACATCACGACTAACAATAATTTTCTGTTATATAGGATCCAATAAGCGATAAGATTTTGATCAAGGCTCTGTTCCTAGATGTACCAATACATGTGATCGATCATCTTTTTTTTTATGTGTGGACCTTTGATTTTAGCATATCCTAAGAATCCAAAAACCTTGAGGTGATCAAGTCTCGGTTTCTTTCCTTTGAAAGCTTCATATGGAGTTTGATCCTCTAAGGCTCTTGTTAACACTCAGTTAATAAGATATGTGGCATGTATCACAGCTTCTCCCCATAGAAAACGTGGCACTCCCATGTGTTTCAAAATACTTTGTATCATCTCCATCAAGGTATGATTTATTCTCTCAACAACACCATTTTGTTGGGTTGTATAAGGTGATGTCGTGTTCCTTTGAATCTCATGTTTCTCACAATATGTCAAGAATTCATGAGACATGAACTCTCTGTCCGTACGAAACACATTGACATTCATTCCAGTTTCCTTTTCTATGGAAGATTTAAAAAACTTTAAATTTCTTAAACGCTTCTCTTTTCTCTTTCAAGAGAATTGTCCACATATACCATGAGTGGTCATCAGTTAGAACAAATATATATTTATTCGTTGCTGGTGTAGAGGATTTTAAAAGACCACACAAGTCGCCGTGAATCAGAACAAGAATCTCACTAGCACGGAAAAAAGTAGCTTTAGAAAAACTTTTCCTTATTTGCTTCCCAAGTAAACATGAATAACAATTCTCCTTATTGACTGTAAATTTCAGAATTCATTTTTGCCAAACTCTTAGTCATCATTATCTTTACGGTTTCAACTCCAATATGTCCTAATCTCGCTTGCCACTTTGTCGTTTCATCAAGAGATTCAAGTTGTAAACACGTTTCCATATCAACTTCCATGTGAATTTTATAGAGTCGAGTTTTTTTTATCTCAATGCTTTGATCATTATTTTTCCATCATGATCATAGAGATGAAGATATCCTTCTTTCATCCTTATCTCACATCCTGACTCAGTTGCTTATCCAAGACTCACAATGTTGCTTTTTAATCCAGGTATATAGTAGACATTAATTAGGATTTTCCTATCCCCATTAGCACATAGAAAACAATTGAACCTCTCCCTCTTATGTCAATACGAGAATCAGCTCTAAAGCTCACTTTTCCCGTAATTGTGTCATCAAGTGTTGAGAAGAAATTCCTAGTGCATGATATATGATTACTTGCTTCATTGTCCAAGTACCACAATCCATCATCACTGCACTCATACATGTTTGGCTTGATGTTTCTTTCATTCAAAAGTACTACTTCACGCATAAATAAACCTTCTCCTTCTTGAGACTCTTCATCCTCTTCTAGGTTTTCATATGCCTCTTGAAGTTTAAGTAATCTATCATGGAATTTACTCGCAAAATATCCTTTCTTATCACACCTAAAACAAAACACTTGAGCTAAATCGAACTTCTTTTTATCTCCACGGCCGTAGCCTCTTCCTCTTCCTCGTCCACGGCCATTTTGTCCTCTACCACGTACTTGTCCTCCATCCTCTTGATATTCCATATTTGCATACATTAGCTTGCCTTCATCATGATCGAGTTGTTGCTCTTCCTCATTAATCCTTTCTTCATAGGGTTTTAGTCTCTCAACTATGTCCTTAGAACGTGTCTTCTTTAAGTCAAAGACTTGTTCAAGCGCAGCAATAATTATGTTGTACTTCTTCCTCGGAAAGCTATTGAGAAACTTTTGCACAACTTTTGATTACACAATTGTTTCTCCTAGAGCAGCTGTCTTTGAAGTAATCTCAGAAAATCTTCCGATAAAACTATCTATAATATTTGTCTCATTCATCTTTATTCTCTCAAACTCGGCTGTTAGGGTTGCTAGTCTAGCTTCCTTAACTCTATCAGCTCCAACATGACGAGATTTCATTGCCTCCCAAATCTCTTTTCGAGTCTCTAGATCACCGACTTGAAGAATGAGTTTCTTGGGTATGGATTGAAACAAGTGAACATTTGCCAAACTATTCTTTTCTCCCTCACCCCCTGTTTCAATTGCTGTCCATACCTTGTGTACTTCAAACATCACTTTCATACAGATGGCCCAAACGGTGTAATTTGTGGGGGTCAACATAGGACATTGAATCGATGACGAAGAAAGCCCTCCTTCCTTCGGTTTTGCTTCAACTAAATCACTCATGATTTTTTTTCCTTTGAAATAAAACTTCTAACTCCTTTCTCACGAAGACAATGATTTTTTCAAAGAATCGTTCGCTCTGATACCAAAAAAAAAAATCAAATACGAATAAACATAATAACCTTTAAAATAACTCTCTTCTCTTTATTAGCTTTGGAGAATCTCTTAACAAAACTCTCAACAATTATATTCTCTCACACATAGTTGTCACAACTTAACATCTATATATATAAATTCTCATAAAACCTAAACTTAATAGGATATTTCTAGATAGATTTACATAACTCCTAAATATTCTAATTAACCTATTCTTTAAGTATCTTGTTCATCAAGCTTAGCTTTCAAACTTATCTTCAACAATATTTATTGGCATTTCATATTCGCCGACCATTTTTTCGATTCTAAATACAATTGTGATATTTTTTGGCCTACTCTTCCCATCTCAAGCAGATTCACTGGATTATCCTGAATACAATCCAACACTAATTGCGTTAATGGAAACGAATCTCCCAATCTCCGATCCATCCACTTTAATTTCTCATCTTTATCACCATCATTTCCATCTCTACTAGCATTGTCGTATATGTACTTCAATGGCTCTCTATTTTTTTCAAGTTCATATCAATATATATATGTTCTCCATGAACATATCAACCTATATGTCCATGTCCATGGTTAATATTCATACCTCTCATGTTTTTAGTTTCTCTTATATGGTTTCATTTCTCTCACTACCACATGCCATTCTCCCTATTGCTCTATTATTTGCCTCATGTTTTTAAGTTGTCCATAATGTGCTAATGTTCATGTCCCATGTTTTTGTTCATGAAAGACATATAATGTGTATCTCGTTTTCGTTTCTTCTTTCTCTCACTGTCATTCCTCACATTGCTCTGTTGTTATCCCCTATATTTTTTTTTAATTTGTCCCTCATATAAATGTATATTGTAGACATGTATTATTTCCACCGTACACCCATATGTTTCACTATTCATTCGTCTTCTTCATCATTTTCCTTCTGCTTCTTCATGTCCTCTTAATCTTCTTCCCATGTTTTCTCTCCTCCTCTCTTCCCATTCTCTCTCGTCCTCTTCTCTCTACACCATCATCTTCTCTCTTTTTTCTTCTTCTTTGCACCCCCATTTTTTTGTTAAAGCCACTAAGGCAATTTCGTCATTTTGTAACATCACAAAACCGTGTTTTGTGACGTTTGTGATAAATTTAATATGTTGGGACAATTAGGATAATTTTCAAATCTTAAGTGGTATTATCGATCTATTTCCCTAAAATAAATCTTAGAATATGTGGAGAAGAATTGATGTTAAGTAGTAAATCTTTATATTTGTGTAAATTCGATTTTAGAGAACTAGTAATTTTGTATGATAGACTGGAATATAAAGTATAAAGTAATTTGGTATAGTAATCGAATCTTTTCCAACCAAACTTTTGTGAAGAATGCATTATTAGCTTTACAGTAATAAGAGTAATAAAGCAAATTAAAGGTCGTGCAGTCCATATCCACCGACTGTACAAAGAGCAAACAACCACGCAAAACCTATCGGATAAAAAGGTAATAGAGACGGCCACGCATTACCAAATTGAAACAGCACCGTTGAAAATTTTCCAAGTCAAATTAATTTTGTGACGTGAAGAATGACATTGTTTTATGACGATTATACTTTTTAACACCTTCTTTTAAATATAATGTACCTTTCTCTTACACTTTAAACAATTTTATATATAATTTTTGGATCAATTTTTTTGTAATATTGTACCACAACCAGTCTATTAGTCAAATTCATACATAATATAAAAAACAAAATTCGATCTTTGAATACACAAGTGTATCTGCTTTTAGTGGACTTACCACTTGCCACTAGACTAACATCTACCTACATTTTTAGATAAATTTATAAAATTTGTTGTGTAGATTTATTTTTTAAATTTATTTATATTTTGAAGAAATTAAAGTTCTTTTTGTTAATAATTAGATCAATAAAACATAATTAATAGTCAACCTTCAAATTTCTAAATCTCTAATAATACTATAAGGGTGAATAAAAAAATTTCTAATCGAACTCGAGTGAAAAAAAAACAATAGAAATATCACTCAGTCATTCAACCAAAATTATTTTTTCCAAAAATTGAAACTTAAAGCTATAAAGTGTTTTCTTACAAAATTCTTATTTTAAAAAGAAATACTTAGCCAAAGACACACTTCGAATTTAATTGTTAGAGTGACATTTCCAAATGAAAAAGAAAAAAATGACTTAAACACTCCACATTATATACCTGATTACTCAAATATTTTATACTATGTTTGAAAAATGGGAGAGGTGGAAAATGTCCTTAATAAAGTATATTGTCATTTATAGACCTGAGCATAAAATTCAAACCTGAGGACATGTATTTGAATACGATCCAAAAAAGAAGATATGAACATGAATCCAAAATGCCTAAATACCCGCACGGGTTCAAAAATTTAGGACACAAAGATCCGGATCTAAATCCGTATCCAAAAATTTAGAACTAAACGGATACCCAAAGATCCGATTCTATAGTAATTTTAAAGTATTTTTGGAGTATTCTTTGAGCATTTTTTTGGTATACATACATATTTCATATATATATATATATATATTGAATATTTGAGTATTTAAAAGTATTTTTCAGTATTTTCGGTGTTTTTGGTATTTTTTGATATTTTTAGGGATTTTCCGGATAACTCTCGGATTTTTGGATATTCGGGTAATATTTAGTTTTTTAAAATTTGGATCTAAACCGACCATAACCCAAATAGAAATGATCCGAAACCAAACCGAAATAGTAACAGATTCTATATGAGTATATAAAAATTATGGACTTGAGAGAACTACTATCGAAGATCTGAATGCCTAGAGATAGTCATTCATATTATAAAAATATCACTAAAAAAGTACTCGTTTTCTCTCTTTTATTTTTCTCTCTTTCTTCGTCTCTTTCTTCATTTCTTTTTCTTTCTTCAGAATTTTTTCAGTATGATACATATAGTTGTGCTAATGTGGTAATTTTTATTGATGAAATTTTTATTATCATATTTTTGTTTACACATTTAGAAAATGCAAGATTTTTATGAAAATATTTAAGTAATTATAAAATAATATGAAGTATATGAGTAATTAACATATTAATATGGAGTATTTGAGTTAATTATCCAATAAAGAAAGAGTCAAAAAGTCCTTGTAGCCATCGTGAAAATAGAATTGGTCTAATGAATAACTAAGTAATTTCTTATTTAGCGTTGTGCTTCAATCTTGGTGTTCGATCACATTATATTGTTTAGCGTTGCGCACGTTAGGCTTACAAAATATTTGCTACTTGATCTAATTTGTCAATACTTCATCCATCGACTGGATTCGGTCACAATACTGTAATATGTTGTTTGACTATCCATTTCTCATTATCAAATTACAACAATAACAAGTGTTTGACTATAGAGAATGTTCTTTGTAGTTTCTATTGTACACCTATAATTATAGAAACATGCAACAGTGATTTAAATAACAAAAAGATAATTATAATAAATTGTACCATTCTTAAAGAGACAATAAGACAATAGGGAACGAATGTGTGTATACGTACTTTTGCTATTTAAAATTCTGAGGACAAAGTATGATCACGATCCCTAATTCAAGTCATTATTGTTATATTTTTTATATGTATATATAAACTAAATAGTGGCAGTATAAAGTTAACAAATAAAATAATTAATGAAAGTTGTTTCCATATGTTAAGATTCTTTTTAATACTTGTTTAATCAAAATCCACATAAAACAACAGACATTTTAAACTATACAAATTTTTGGAGTCTAATTTGAAGATAAAAATGGAAATGTGTATATTTTGAATTAAAGACTAAGAAGCAAAGAAGAATAAGTTAAAGTTGAGCTTAGTGAAATTTTATTGACCAAGGAAGATATTAAGATAGGCAATCAACAACAATGATAAATTGATGTCAAGCCGAAATGAAAATTTATCTAAACTTGAGAACTTTTATTTCCGAGGGATTTGAAAATCCTAAGTTAAGGTGTACGACGATAGAGAGTTGTTAACAGAAACGACAGATCGCTGTCAAGCATAAATGAAAACTTGTTTCAACTTGACAGTTTCCATTTTTGAGGGATTAGAGAGATTCTAGGTTAAGTTGTACGACCTATAAAAAATTCTAAGGGTGTGTAGAGGTCGTCTAACACTCTAGATATATTGGGAGTGTTTTTGGTTTGAGGTTTAGAGAGAGAAAACTCTTGTGATTCATTGTTTTGGGTTTGAGCGTTTTTTCGTGAGAATTATAACCAACACGTATAAGAGTTTTGAAGAAATGTTTACATTAATAAAATGAGTTGATGTGTTGGATCGACGCTTTTCAATTGAAGTTTGTGTGTTTTGGTCTAAATCACTTTTAATTGGTATCATAGCAAATCACTTTTACTGGAGTCAACTAACAAACTGTTGGTACTGTGGTAAGTATGGTCATGTCATGTTCACTATTACATGTTTCATAATCGTCTTCGTAAAATCATAAAACAACAACAGTACTTCGAGGATCATCAGAAAAGTGACAAGATTTGTATTGTCAGGTTTCTTACAAAGCATATAAGGATTATAATGACTTAGCAACAAAACACTAGCATTTTGATAATGGGTGTTCACGACACATGATAGGAAAAGAGGAAAACCTATTGAACTTTGAAAAAGTTT
>JAKUCM010001176.1:0-23928 GCA_023374145.1 Lepidium sativum | reverse complement strand
ATATCAAACGCTCTTGTTGCAGCTTTAAAACGTGCGCAGGCTCACCAGCGGCGTGGTTCTATCGAGAACCAGCAACAACCAATATTGGTCATCAAGATCGAGCCTGAGCAGCTCATAGTTTCCATTCTTGATGATCCTAGTGTGAGCAGAGTGATGAGGGAGGCTGGTTTTTCAAGTCCTCAAGTGAAGAGCAAGGTGGAGCAAGCGGTGTCTTTGCAGATTTGCTCTAATAAATCAGAAGCGAGAAAATTTTTAACTGCAGCGATGAAGAACTTCAGGTAACGTCTCCTCTTCTGAAAGTACTAAGGTTTAGTCATGAAACTCTAACGGACACACACACATACACACTGACTGATATCTAACTCAATCACTGTATTTTGTTTGAATAGTGAAATTGAAAATGAAACCATCCTAGAGTGCTCAACGAGGAAAACAGAGGGTAAGAGAAGCAGCAATGTGATCACCTCTCTCCCAGCGTGGCTTCAGTTGTACAAAAATAATTATCAACATAAGGACACAGTAAGTTATAGATTATGATCTCATCATTCTCAATATTGTACTGTTATGTGTTCTAATTGGCATTGCTTTGAATTTGGCAGGATTCCCAGATATCAATCTGCCATTCAATTCAGAGAAGACCATCTGAGAAAACTCTCGAGCTTTCTTCTCCTTCTCCTTCTTCCTCTTTTTCCAATACTTGTGCTCCTACAGAATCCAACCTAAGAATGTTCGTTCCCAAACATGACAACGAGCTCACAACAACGCTCTTGCTGAACTCTGCAGCCCCTTCTAGTGATGCAATTGACGTGGAATATGCCTCCAGTTTTAAGGAGATGAATGCTGAGAACATAGAAACTCTCTGTGATGCCTTGAATAGCAAGGCACCGATGCAGAAGGATGTAATCCCTAATATTGCGAAAACAATCCTAAAATGCAGATCGGGATCATCACCTAGAAAGCTCAGCAATGGGAATCGAAAAGAAGATACTTGGTTACTTTTCCAAGGTGGAGATGTGGAGGCCAAAGAAAAGATAGGTAGAGAGTTGGCAAAGGTTGTGTTCGGATCGCTGAACAGCTTCGTATCAGTCAGCTTGAGCAGCTTCTCCTCCTCTTCCATGGAAGATCTCGGGAACAAGAGGAGTAGAGATGGAGATAGCTGGAGCTACACTCAGAGATTGTTCGAAGCCGTGTCTTGTGATCCACACAGAGTGTTCTTCGTGGAAGACATAGACGAAGCTGCCTATTCATGTCAAGTGGGTTTCAAGAGGGCCATTGAAAGAGGCAGACTTCAAAGTGTACATGATGAAGAAGTGTTGCTAAAGGATGCAATCGTAATCTTAAGCTGCGAAAGATTCAGCTCGAGATCAAGAGCATATTCGCCTCCAGAGGACGAGAGAATGGTTAAGAGGCCTTGTGTATCTCTCGACCTAAACCTTTCTCTTCGTCATGGTGATGGTGATAATGATGGACATTGCAGTGATCATATTGAGTTAGTCGATGATGTAGATGCAAACATTCTTTTCAGCACTTTGTCAACATGATTCATGTAATTTCACTCTTATGGTCATGATCTTGGTACATACTAATATGACATGGTCATTATGGTCATGTGTTACTTCACCTTGGCCAATCTTGTAGTATAGATATGATTAGTGACGTAAGAGTGGCACAAAAGGAGAAGTCACTTTTCAAAGGAACAAATAAAGCACACCGAAGATAATCAAAGGATCACTTTTTCTGACTTGCGAATAATATTCGAGTTGTCTAAACAAATAGCAATCGAAAAAGAATTTGCTTACTTCCTGTGGTTTCGTTACTTCGAAAAGGTATGAGATTAGTTTAAGTAAGATATAATTCTTTATAAAAGAAAGATTAAAAAGCAAAAGATTAGCCCATGAAAAGAAGGGTTTAGTAAGAAACAAGAAGCATCTTATGCTTTAGACTAAAATTATATAAAAGTGTACTAAAACCTTAAAACATTATGGCCAAAGAAGAGATTGTGTCGTATATCAGATAACCTTGTAACATGTACTGAGGTCGTCGTGACAATTTTCTTAAAAATGGGTGTGTGTTTTTTAATAATATTTAGGAGTAAACCAAACTATATAAAAAAGGTAAAATCATATAAATCATACAGATAGTGGCAGGCTCATTGGTTCAATTGAAACACAAGAAGTTAATTCTAGGTATATCGAAATTTCTGTTTCATTCCGTCCGACTCTCGTCTTGTAATTTCTATACTTTGTCTCGTAATTTCTATACATTTTTAGTAATGAAAAATTCTAATTTCCCGTTTGAATCCAAAAATAATATCTAAACAAATAAAGGAAAGGGCCGGAAATAGGTCCAAGAATTATGTGAACTCCCGTTGGATATTTATTTACGTTAACAAAATATTAAAATATATTGCATTCAAATATTAGATATGTTTCAAATAATTAAGATCATACCTATAATAATAATTAACTTTAGTTTTCACAATTTTACAATGAATATAAATTATTTAATATGAATATATTAATATTTTTGGTAAAACGTGGTAATATTAGTCATTTGATTACAAATTCTAACACTATAATTTTGTATTTTTGTATATTGAACATTGATATATCTTGTATATGTTGTTATTTTTGTTATATTGATTATATAATTTATAATAATACTCTTAATTTTTTAATACTTGTATTTTTTAAACTATTTCTTGTATGTGTATCATAATTTCTCGATTTAGTAGGAATTTGTGAATAGTTTGGGAAGTAAATCTTCAGTTTCAAATATTTGTATCGTTCTTGATTCTCAAAATTTTCGTCCAATGTAACGAGAATTGTTTGGGAAGTAAATCTAGTTTTCCGAACTAACCATTCCCAACATGTAGATGTGATTTCTCGTCCCGTTATGTCTAGAACTAGGCAAAAAGCTTGATTGATGTGATCAAAATTTCCACAAAACTTAAAGTTAAATATAACACCAAATGGAACAGATTTGTCCACTACTAACTCATATGACACATTAAGCCATCTTGAACAAACAATATTTGAAATTTATACACATAAATATGTAAAATGATTTACGTTTTTATAAGGTTTTTCTTTGAAATTGATAATTTCATGTACATCAACATTTTTTTTGCTTTGTGATAAATAACTTTAGACAAATAATTAACGTCTACCTTCGTAATGTTTTTTATTGGAGTTCGATTTAAGATATACCATAATCCCCTCTAATAGAATTTATTTGAATTCTGATTGGGTCTTGTCATATATTTTTCTCAAAAACATAAATTAACCACTGACAAAGTTAAAGACTTGTCACGGACAATCTTCCAACACTTATCACAATCATTGCAAAAATTATGATGTGAGACCCAACTCTAATATTTTGGACTCTATTTCAGGGTCTATAAAGATCAATAAGAAAAAAAAAGTTGAAAAGATTAAGTGTTGAGATATAAAACAAAAAAGGTTTGAGCCATCTCAACCTAACTCTAAGATCAATTGGTATCTCCTTTTTAAAGGATTAAACTCAGCACCGATTCACTCTTTTACCTTCCCCCATTTGCAAACTCAAACTCTCAAGTAATCTATGTTTCCAAAATTTGTAGAGCCAATTACAAAAGCTTCGAACTGGTCTGGAAAGAATCTGTAACAGCAAACCGCTGGTTGATCGGAATTATATTGAGGAAGTTACGATCAATCTAAGGATTTGAAAGATCTCTCTCAAGAATTCGTAGCCGCAAACCGTTTGTCAATATGAATTGTATTAAGGGAGATACAACCAGTTTTAGGGTTGTTTCTGAATAGATCTTTGCAAGGAAAACTATATCAACATTGGTTTTGGATAGAGGACATATCCGAAAGCCAACGGGACAACCAAATATACAGATCTGGTGTTTGGAGAGTCTTGTTAAGCCTATTTTTACGTTTTTCAATCAGTCACCGCCAATTGAGGTGAGAATGTAATATGAGACCTTTAGTTTTAGTTAATTAGGGTTAGTCTTTACTTTTAATTAAAATAATTATTACAGTATTTAATAAATATAAATATAAACATAAAAATAAAAATAATATTATATGAATAATAATTTTAGAGACGATGTTAGGATAACTGTATGAATTATAATATTCAATAAATAAATATAATTGAATATATGAATATAATTATGATGTGGAATATTGTGGAAAATAAATATTATTGTGAGATGATAAAAGAAGAGATATTTAAGAGGATATTAAGAGCATCTCTTACAGAATAGTGACGCGGAATTGATGTTTGGTTACGGGCTGAAATTCCTACGGAAAATAGACAGATGGTCTAAAGTGGGCCGACAAGAACATTTCAGCCCAAAAACCGCATACGAGCTATAGGCCATGATCTCCCAACCGAGGGTTTTGAAACCATCTAGAAGATGATTAACACGAATTGTATATGTTTACTTTATATGGTTAGGATAAACTTGTTTTAATTAGGCTAGAACTTTAAATCTCGGTGGATAGAAATGATATCTTTACTGAATATTTTATACTTACCTTTTTTTTAAATTTTATTTTAAAATTAATTTGAAGTTTGTGAATAACTGGTTCAAAGTCTTCTAAATTATTTGAAGTTATTTGTTTTAGTTTTATTTTTTTTGTTTTAAGAGAGATTTTGAAATTATTATTTTTAATTTAAATATTTTATTAAAATTAATATAAAATATAAAATTATCTTTTTGTAAGATTTTATAAAGTATTTGTTTGAATTAAATAATATGTTTTTAAAATTAGGAGCCGGGTGTTACACACGAGGTAGTAAATGTCATTACCTGAAATCTGACATTGCAGGTCAACACGCACGTAATATATGTCAACTACATATAAATAAATAAAATATGTTTTATTTATATGTGATATACAAAGAGGCTCTATAGATAGACGATAAAAAAAAAAAAAAAACCAATATGTGTGACAAAATGGAACAAGATAAAAGCTAAGACTCAAAAATCAAAGTCGCACTTGATAGGGAAAACGGTAGAGAAGGTTTGAGTAGTTCCATTCAATGCCCTTAAAGGAATCCTTAGATCATCACAATTAACCTTAGGCTTAATCCTTCTAAACTTCAAGTCCCCAAGCTTAAACCTAACCCTAAGCTTGAACTTGATCTCTATACTATAAACTCCTGCAGTCTTCTCTTCGCTCAAAGTCCGGATCTCTCTGGCGTCAAAGATAACAAGTCTTTGACCTTCGAACATTGGTCTGAGAACGGTCGTGTTCTTGTGTCCTTGATAGAAAGGAGTTAACGTGGTGGTACTAAATCTCTTTCCGTCGTAATAAGCATGAGCTTCGATCCTATCGTAGTAGACTCCAATCCTTTTGTTAGGGTTACGGATAGGGACAGTGAGAGATAAGTTATACCTTAAAATGTTGTCCGATGAAGTGTGTTCAAAGCGAGTAAGAGAAGCTTCGGCCACATGGAACTTGATAGAACGAGGACGAACTATGAGCCAGAAGATGAGAGCGGCTACACCAAGGATGATGATCAGAGATATGATAACTTTAACAAAGAGACTGAGGAGGCAGCAACCGCAGCCACGGCCGTGGCTACGTCGGTAGTAACCTTTAGGAGCCGGTGGTGGAACTGATGGACCATAAAAGGCACCGTTGAGAGGTTGTTCAGCCATGTTATAGTAAGTTTTGTGGAGAGTTGAAATGAAATGATATATATTGGCTAAGAGGTTGATGCAAGTTTTCTTTATATACACTTTTGATTTATGTGTTGGTCAAGTTGTATTAAAGTATTGTCACGTTGCGCGGTAACTTTATTGAATGTTGACCAACGAATTTTATGCAATTGTAGGCGTCTGATGTTGCCTAATAACTTCCAAACAAATTATATTTTATATAAGATCATACATGTATCACTTTATTGGTTTTTCGTTGCACGTTGGTTTCGAATGATCCATTATAATAAAATGAAGAAATAGTTCTAGAACCTTGAGGGCATGTGTCAACGGATCCAAACAAGATCCTTTTTTTTGTCATAGATTCAACATGATTACGTCATACTTTCGATTTTTTCAATTTATTACAAGTTTTTCTATTTATCTATTATATTATATAAAGTTAAGTTTGAAAAATTAGCAATTAATGAAATTCTTTATATATATATATATATATATATCAAGCAAATCTAAAATTTGTAATATATATTATTATATAAAAGATTCAAGAGTTATTAATCAACGAGATTTTTCTGTATGTCAAATTCAATAATTCAAAATTATGCAATATCTTAATATATAAAATAAGGTTTCAAATTTTAATTAGTAATCAATAAATTTTATAAATGTTACCTAAAATGTAATACAATACAATACGTGTATATATATCTTATTATACAAAACTGAATTTAAAAATTAGTAATCAACAAAAATTTTAAATATTGTCTAAAATACAATATGTGTATATCTTTGAGAATATATTTATATATCATATATTTTCACATATGCATCCATATCTAGTATTATGTATAAACAAATGCAATTACTTTTACACACTTTTGTAGGCCAGACGGTCGCGACTAAAAGTACTACCATGAGTTATCTTAGAGAGGAACCAATCGAACCGAAAAGATTGATAAATTGGTCTAATCTATGAAGCTTCTACTCAGATCGAGTATATCTAAGCATCAATTAACAAAAACAAGGTTTTACTAGCTCCTCTTAATCCTTAACAACTCAGCCACCATAAAAATCTAGACAAACTAAAGGAAACCCAGACAAACACACACATTTAGCTAGCTTTAAGTTTTCTATTAAAAGAACGTTAGGAAGACAACAACAGAAACATAGTTGCAGATCCTCGGCGGGTTTGGTAACAGATCGACAAGACGGCTAGACAGAGAAGGAGCGCATGGAAATGCAGTCCTATATCTGGTGACGATGAAAAGCTTTGATCATTGATGAAGTAGATCAGATAATATCTAATTGTCTGCAGGGGAAAAGTTGACGGGAAAAGGGAAAAAAATAGTTTTTCTCTTTGTGACAAATAAAAAGAATTAAAACTTAGCTAGATATAGAAATCACAAATATAGGAAATTTTTATGTGAAAGTAGTACAATTTCTTTTTAGTATTTTGATTCATAATATTCTAGCCAAATATTTTAACTCCTAACAATTTTTATATAGGCCAGACCGCTGGCGGAGCCAGGATTTTGATGTGTCAAAATATTTTTTCTCTCAAAAAAGTATATAAATTTAACCTTAAAAAAATAAATGTCAATACAAAAAACTATATTAAAAACATATCTTACGCTCACTCATATTTTGGAAATTGTGTATCACCATTTCATTTGTCACACTGTCAAGTACCTGTTTTTCAATAAAACAAACTAAACAATCACTAAAAAAGTGTATCACCAATACTATTACGCAAATAAGTCTTCAGAATATTCATTGCAGAGAAGCATCTTTCAACGGTTGCTGTCGAAACTGGTAGAATCAGAACTAGCTTTAAAAGTCGATAAACCAAAGGATGAGATATATGCTTTTTTGTCTCCACCATAACACGAGCAAGATCACCAAGACTTTTGAGACTAGCAAATCTTTTGTCTTGTTTCACATTATCAAGATTGATATCAAGATGTTGATCAAGAGATTTGCACTCTACAGAACTAAAGTCATCAGGATAAAACTGAGCTAATCTCATCAACTTTGACTTATCAAACTGTTGGAAAGAATCTGCCGGATTTAAGGCTGCCATACAAACAAGTAGTTCTGAATTTACCTCATTAAAACGATCATTAAACTCTTGAAGTTGCATATCTAAGACAGTGTAAAAACAGTCCACCTTGTAATGATGCAAGTTGGTTATGTTGGTCTTTTTCCTTGGTCTTCTCGAATCAACAAATTCCTCATCCATATTAAGAATTTCAGTCTTATTTTTCTCACTGAAAGACAAAACTTTAGCAAGAAACTCATCCCATCCATCATTTCTAAGCTTATGCAACAGTTTCTTAGTAGATTCCACCAATGAAATAGCATTCAGGATATCTTGGTCTCGTCTTTGTAAAGCTTTTGATAAGTTGTCAGTGAGTACCAGAATAATCATCATTAATTGTAGATAAAAAACAAAATCAAAAGTGTGGAAATATTTGAGAAGACCATATGCTTGCCGTCTTTTGGTGGTGTCTGTGCCTTCATCCGGAATATATTCAAGAACTTCAATGATTGATGAAAACAACTCATCAAGTCGCAATAAGGTCTTGTAATGTGAATTCCAACGAGTATTTGCAGGTCTTTGTAGTGAAATATCTTGATTCAACCCAGTTCCAGTCTTAATTTCACCATTATCAATCTCTTCTCCAACTTTTCTGCGATGACTTTCTCAAATCATATATTTTCTATTGCATGAAGCTCCAACCACATTTAATAGAACAGAAACCATGTCAAAAAAATCTCCAACTTCAAAATGTTTTTTTGCTACAACCACAACAACCAATTGAAGTTGATGAGCAAAACAGTGAACATAATATGCGGAGCTACTTTCTTTCAAAATCAATGACCTCAATCCAATGAATTCTCCCTTCGTATTGCTAGCTCCATCATAGCCTTGTCCTCTTATTTTTTTCAAACTCAAGCCTTGCTTGGCAAACAAAGAATCAATAGCATCCTTCAAAGACAAAGAAGATGTCTCTTTCACATGACTAATGCCAATAAACCTCTCTTTCAGTATCCCAAACTTATCAACAAAGCGAAAAACCACAGCCATCTGCTCTTTATCTGAAACATCAGAAGATTCATCGACCAACAAACCAAATACATCATTATCAATTTCTTGGATAATAGATTTAGTTACCTCTTCTGCAAAGCAATGACCAATGTCTTTTTGAATTGGAGGAGATGTCATCTGATTATTTTTGGGAGCATTTTTCAACACGACCTTTCTTACATCCTCATTTTGACCAGCTGTATATATGAGAAGCTCTAAGAAATTACCTTTATTTGTTGAATCATCTGACTCATCATGTCCACGGAAAGGTAACCCTTGATGTAACAAGTGTCTGGAAACATCAACAGAAGCACTCAATCTGATTCGATACTCATTTTACAAAGTATTAGTTTGCTTATGTAATGCATGTCTGATAGACTGACCTTGTCTCATCAAATTGTCACATTTATTCCTAGCATCACTCTGAAAACTAGTATGATTCCCTACATGCTTAGTGAACCCATAGGTCTTATTCCAACTAGAATAACCAACTCACACAAAAGCATCACTTCCACCTTATTTTCCAGTTTGATCTCTGAACAGGTAACAACACAAGCAAAAAGCTTTATCTTTTTCCACACTGTACTCTAACCAATCAGCATACTGATTAAACCACTGTGGATTAAAACGCTGTAACACACCTCCTATTGATGTTTGTTTAAAATTATGACCATGAGGTTGACAAGGTCCTCTCATCAAATATTTACGCCGCACCTCATCTCGTTGATCAGAATGATAACTTAGAATGCTTTTTCTCTTTGCTGGATCTGATGGTAAATCATCCAAATCAATGTTGCTTGGGGGAGATTTTCTTTTTAAAAATCGTTTCATCTTATTCAATTACCTACACATAAAAAAATTGTTAATAGATATGTATAACTTATAAGTTATAACAATAACCGATCCTAAACAAAACAATAGTTTAAGACACATTGACATTTTAATTAATTTAATATGTTTCAATAGAATCATCAATTGTTTATATTTTTTAAAACTTTTCTTCGTTCTTACGGCTATACACATGACTCCACTTTCACCTTATACTAAAAGTAACAATTATCATAACTCTTTTGTCTTCTTGCAACTCTGATTTAATCAATCATGGAATACTATCAATTGAATAAATCATCAATTAACAAATACAGAAAACCAGAAATAGTATTAAAATAAATTATACATTTGTAATACTCTTTTTGTTCCTTTGAACTCTTCAATAATTGAACCAATTCTTAGCTTTGACAAAGTTGTGAAATTTAATAAAATCAAATTTAAGTTCTAAATTTGTTGATTGATCGCCAACAAAAGTAGGAAAGAGAAGAAGTTCGACGACTAAGAAATTTGTTTATAACAATTGATCAATTAGGTTAAATAAATCTATATGAGCTTAATTTATATTTTATATTGGCCTAATAGTTTTATTAGATTAGAGTCAAATTTATATGATAGGGGTGTCAAAAAATATTTTAAGAAAAGATCAATGATTAAAAAATTAATATATATATATATATATATATATATATATATATAAACAATTTTTTACAAAATATGGATGTCACATGACACCCCTATCTCTCAAATACCTCTCCCCCTGGGCAGACATAACTTTTTAAAGTAAAAATTGAATGTAAGAAAAAGTAGAAATGACATGGATAAAATGTTTATGCTCTTGGTATTACATTATGAGTCATCCTCTACTAATACAACATAACCCAAGGCTTGGGGTCTTCAATATGATTTGGGCCTGTGGGCTTTTTAGGCCCATCATAACGTCACTATTTTCTTCCATACCTCATTCACATGTGAGTATGTGACCCTACTTAGCAATGTGCCGACATCCCAATATCATAAATTGACAATCGGTGTAATAAACGTTATAAAATAAATAAACATTTATAAAATCAATTTTTTGTCAAATCGAATTTAATTCTTTCACTTTGATTATTTGACATTTGAAACTTTTAGGTTGTAGTCTTCTCCACCTATAAAAAGAATTACTATATAATCCTGTATAGATATTAAGAGCATATTATTATATGTCCCCTCTAAATAATTCATACTATTATTTCCGAATGTGCAAATTAATTAAAAAGCTAAAAAATTTATTGTCCTCCTCCAATCATTATCCTCCTTACACTTTATTTGTAAAATTAGTATTCCATATATTTATAGATCTAACGTATCCAACTATACATATAATTCCAGAACTTGATGGGACATATCATTATTGCAGAATCAACAAAAAATCTAATTAACATTGTAAACAATATAATTTACGTTTTGATAAATAGAAGTACACAAAATTTAAAAAGATAAAAGCAGAAACATTATCGGAGAAGAAGAAGAAAGAGTAAAAGGAAACATTAACGGCGTTAAACCTAAACGTTGACACTGCACTTGTTATCGCCATAACTGTACTTAATGGCGTTTTCAGCGACATGAACTCCGGAAGCTTTATCAGCGAGATTTATATAAGCTTGACAACGAACATGAATATGATACTTCCCTGTAATGAAAGTTCCAACTTTCCATCTCACGCGCCCATCAGCGCGTATAATCAAGCTAACAAACCCACGATTCTCTTCTTCACCAAGAGCTACACCATTGAAAGGAGCAATAGGAACAGCATTTCCATAGATAAATGGAGACCAAACGTTATCTTCTTTATGACCTTGATACGTCGGAGGAATTGCAGTACGGAGAGTGATTTGTTGGTTCCTATAAGTTGCGTAGACGTGAAGACGATCGTAGTAGATTCCGATTTTGGCGTTTGGGTTGCGTGAAGAGATTGTGACTTGGAAGTTTGATGTGAGGAGATTAGGTTGTGAGAGATTGAAAGTGAAGACTGTTGCGTCTTGGAGAATGAATCTAGGTTTTGTTGGTCGGAGAATGACCCAAACAAGGAAGATTATTATTAAGACGATGATGATGAAACCAATGAGTGCTCCACAGATTTTACTGGCGGTTCCTCCGCCGCCTCCTCCGCCGTGTTTGCCGCAATCTTTGGACATTGTTTGAGTATGTATTTACACTGAGTTTGGTTGGGGTATGTGTGTATGATTGAGAGAGAGATAGAGAGATAGACTAATGTTAATATTTATAAAGATAATTAGAATAGGTACATTTTTGTGCCTTTGTGTAGCTTTTATTTTATTTCTAAATGACACTTGAGCTTTAAAAGATGAATCAATGCTTTAAATCAATGTATAAGTATAATAACTTTAGGTTAAAAAGAAAAGGTGGTTATAATTTTATAGTTTGTAATCTAAAAGTCACAAGAAAAAAAGAAAATGTGTATGTATGAATGAGTTATAAGCTATAACTTTTAGTTTAATAATGTAAAATATGTAAGTGGATATGAATTTGTAAAGGAGTGGACATAAATCAATATTCTTAAAAAAATGCTATTTAACTTTTCGTGCGGCTTTAGCTACCCCCACCATTTTTGGTAATAGGGTTGCAAGGTTCTCTTATATTTGTATCACTTATTAGTCATTATTTAGTTGTATGAAATATTTGGTTATATGTGCACATTGAATTTGTAAATGTACGAAATTGCCCTCACCAAACTTAAGTGCTCTGCTTTTGTCCAAGGTGCAAAACCGTAAAGCTTAGCTTTTATCTTCTCCCAAGTCCCAAGAATATATGAACTGAAAAGCTACTAGTACTATTGAACAGATTTTTCTCTTATGAATCAAGGAATGTAAATTAAAAAGAACAAAAAAAGAGAAAAAATGAGAGTATTACATCGAAAATATCTATCGGGATAATTTTATGAAAAAGTATAGTTGATAGTCCAAAATGTTTTAATAATGGGTCCAAAGCGGGCTCTCTTAGGCTTCACTTGGAGACAATTGTGAGATGATTCACTGAATAGCTTTGCTTCATGGGCTTTAGATTTCCCCACCTTATCTTTATTATTCCAAATCGTTGTGCTCCATCTATTTTCATTTTAGAATTATTCATTTGAATCATTTTTGTACAAATATAAAATTTCAGAAAAAGCAGATTTAGCCAATTAGAAGAAATATACAATTCTATTTTTGTTTTGTTTCAAGAATTTAGCTACTTAGAACTGTGTATAATATTTAATTTCTCTAACTAAATTTAACTATGAAGTTCGCTGAAGATCACATGGCTCGAGCGGTTGAAGACAAGCGAGAAAGACGGGATCAGAAACTTCTAAAGTTTGAATTTCAAATACGTGATAAGGGTTATCAAGAAGGAATCTTATCAGCATATTCCAAGAAGAGGATTTTTAGTTGGATTCCTAAAAATTAGGAAACAGATAAAAAGAGCTCTTCGCCTATAAAAGGGATCTCGAAATGTAATTCAGTTTTTAGGAATTGAAGGATTGTAGTTTTAGAGATCGGCTTTGAGAGATATTGCTTCTAGGTTATCGAATTGTACAAGTAGTTTTTAGGATCAATTGTTTGATTGAAGAATTGATCTTTAGAATTGTCTTTTGTAAAAAGGAAGTTCTTAATAAAAACGTAATTCTTTGTGGAATCAAAGCTGTTGGTTAATGTAGTCCATTTTCAATTAGTATCAAAGCAGGTCACCGCATAACTTTGTTAAGTGTTTCAGGTGTTCGATCCTGGAGAGAACAAAATGGAAAATTCACAACAACAGCTGGTGGTAGTGGCTAAAACGCTCAAGCTAGATCCATATAACTATGGACACTGGAAAGTCCAAATGGCACAAAACATTCAGGGAATAGACTCAGATGCGTGGCTTGCTGTTGAAGAAGGATGGGAACCGTCAACGATCAGAGACGAAGATGGGACACTCAAACCAAAACCCAGAAGGCTATGGTCAGCTGAAGAAAAAGCTGAAGCAAAATGGAATTCTAAGGCCTTATCAGTTATTTTCAGTTCTCTTCACAGTAATCAGTTCAAATGGGTACAAGGATGTACAAGTGCTAAAGAAGCATGGGGTATTCTTCAAGTCGGTTTTGAAGGAACGAGTAGTGTTAAAAGGACACGTATTGACATTCTCGCATCTCAGTTCGAAAATATGACCATGCAAGAGGAAGAAACTATTGCTGAATTCAGCAGTAAATTATCGTCTCTTGCACATGAAGCTCTTATTCTAGGAAAAACATACAAAGATAAGAAATTGGTAAAGAAATTTCTAAGATGCCTTCCCTCGAAGTTTCATGGACATAGGTTAGCTCTTGAGGTATCTCAAAACTCGGATACTCTCAAATTCGATCAAGTAGTAGGGATGATGTAAGCGTATGAATTGCAATTAGTTCCCAAACTGACAAACAAAGGCAAGACTATAGCTCTAGTCATGGAAAAAGAATCAAATAAAAAAGAAGTATCTGATGACTTGGAAGAAAAAGTTGGTTTGATAGTCAAACGGTTTTTGAGAAAAGCTGAGAGAGGACAAAGAAGAGAGTATCAAACTTCTGTCAAAGTCTCATCAGACAGAGACAATCGCAAATCTGATAAGCAATGTCTTGAATGTCAAGGATACAGACACTTCAAGGCCGAATGTCCTACTGCCAACAGAAAAATGACGATTCAATGCTATGAATGCAAAGGATATGGACACACCAAAAATGAGTGTGCTACTCGAGTGAACGAGAAGTCTGCGTTTACATCGACGAGTGAGTCAGACTCTAAAAATGAAGATGGTAGTGATATACTAAATCATTTTTTTTCTCGAATTGACATTGTCAACCTCGAAGATCATGAGGAAGAAAACATAGAACAAGCAATTGAACAAACAATCGATCTAACGAGTGAATGTCAAAAGAACCCAATCAATCACAGGGATGACACGCAGCTTTTGGGCAATGTAGAAAATGATATGGTAGAAACAGACTCTGAAGATGAACTAGACATGTTGCCTGATGATCAAATCAAATTGCTTGTCAAATCGCTGGTCGATACAAAACAAGAAAACGTGCGCTTAATTGCAGAAAAACAGTTGTTTGAAAATCAAGTGGCCAAAGCTGAGAAGGAACTGACATATACAAAGAGTAGAAATTCTGAACTTAAACGACAACTATCTGAACAGATGAAACAGATTAGAATGTTGTCCAAAGGCACCAAAGATCTTGACTATCTCCTGACAGTTGGAAGAACTGACAAGGACAATCAAGGTCTTGGCTACAAAGGTGCTGTTGTCGTTGAACACAAATTTGTTCGAGCTTCAAACATATCTGTCAACATTAGCCATGGACAGAAGGGGAGTCATGATCAATACTCAAAAGAGTCACACTCAAGATCAGGCCTCAGATGGGAGAAACAGACAAGTGCTCACCATCAATCGAGATGGAGGAGAGCAATTCGCTGCTGGTACTGTGGGAACCCAGGTCACATAAGGTCTCAATGTCGCCTATGGTATCAACGAATTCAGCAAATCAGGAGACAACAAAAATTTACCTACAATGGAGAAAATAGACAACAACTGTGGGTAAAACGGGTAGATCTTTACAGTAGAGTGGCCTTTACTGCTGATAGACAACTTGACGGCACAACCTCTAAAGGAACATGGTATTTTGACAGTGGTTGCTCAAAGCACATGATAGGAGAAGAAGGAACGTTACAGGGACTAGATAATGTCAAGACTAGCAGAGTGACTTTTGGTGATGGAGCAAAAAGAAAAATTCGAGCCAAAGGTCAAACTGTAAATGCTATGGATTTTAAGTTGACAGATGTGTATTTAGTCGATGGACTGAAAGCTAATCTGATTAGTATTAGTCAATTGTGTGATATTGGACTTGACTTTACATTCACAAGAACGACCTGTCAAGCCTTTGATAGTCGCGGACTGGTTCATCTAGAAGGTGTTCGAACCGCAAATGATTGCTACATGTGGGTACCAGGTACTCGGTGCATGACATCAAGATCAGAGAGTGAAACTCAGATTTGGCATCAACGTCTTAGACATATAAATTTTAAAACAATGGCTGAACTAGCTTCTAAGGAAATCATCAGAGGATTGCCTAAGCTTAAAGCAATTCATGAGTTTGTGTGTGGACCCTATAACTCGGGAAAACAAGTGAAAACCCAACACAAGTCTGTACCAAATGTGAGGTCTAAAGAGGCACTTGAACTTGTCCATACGGATCTAATGGGTCCCATTCAAGTTGAGAGTCTAGCAGGAAAAAGATATATTTTGGTGATTGTTGATGACTTCAGTCGCTACACATGGGTCAGATTCATTAGAGAGAAAATTGATACATTTGAGAGCTTCAGGTTGTTAGCACTTCAATTGAAGAACGAACATGAAGGCATTAAACACATTCGCAGTGATCATGATGGCGAATTTGAAAATGACATCTTCAAGAAATTTTGTTCAGAACACGGAATTGCACATCAGTTCTCAGCTCCGAGAACACCTCAACAAAATGGTGTAGTAGAAAGGAAGAACAAAACTTTACAAGAAATGGCAAGGGCGATGCTATATGGAAGCAACATATCGAAATCATTCTGGGCTGAAGCTGTCAACACCGCATGCTACATTATCAATAGAGTATATGTAAGAAAAGGGACTAACAAGACATCCTATGAGCTTTGGAAAGGAAAAACACCAACAGTTCACTACTTTCATGTGTTTGGGTGTATATGTTACATACTCAATGATAAAGATCACTTGGGAAAATTAGACTCACGGAGTGATGAAGGGGTTTTTCTTGGTTATTCAGGATCAAGTACAGCTTTTCGTGTATACAACAAACGAACGTCTACAGTGCAAGAAACAATGAATGTTGTTTTCGATGATTCATCTACGTTCCGCTTAACCCTTGATGATTTCAGTGAAAGCAATCGGAACTCTGATATTGATACAGATGATCATGACTCAAACACAAGAGAATTTGTGACAGCAACAACCCCACAAGTGCATAGGAATCACTCCCTTACATATGTCATAGGAGAGATTCAGGGGGGAGAGAATCACCCGTGGGAAGCAGATCAACTTTAAGCATCTTGGTGGAAGCACAATAACAAGCTTTTGTTCCTTCATGACACAACGTCAAAGTCTTGTGGATGTAGTTGATAAAATCTGCTTCGTATCCAAGATTGAGCCTAAGACCTACAAAGAGGCGATTACTGATGATTTCTGGATTTCTTCTATGCAAGAGGAACTATCAAACTTCTCAAGGCTGAATGTTTGGAGACTTGTTCCAAGGCCGGACAAAGTAAATGTTGTTGGAACAAAGTGGATCTTTAAAAACAAGATAGACAAAGAGGGGAATGTTATCAGAAATAAGTCTCGGTTAGTTGCACAAGGCTATTCACAAGTAGAAGGAGTTGATTTTGAAGAAACTTTTGCACCAGTTGCTCGACTATAATCGATTCTGTTTTTATTTGGAATGGCATGCAAAATGGGTTTCAAGCTCTATCAGATAGATATCAAGAGTACATTTCTGAACGGAAATCTACAAGAGGAGGTGTATGTGGAACAACCAAAAGGCTTCCAGGATTCTAAGCATTCGAATCATGTTTACAAGCTAAACAAAGCCTTGTATGGGCTCAAACAAGCACCTAGGGCATGGTATGAGAGGTTAGCAACTTTTCTGGTTGATAATCAATATGTGTGAGGCAGTGATGACAAGACACTTTTCACTCTCAAAAGTGAAGAAGGATTCATTGTGGTACAAATCTACGTCGATCACATTGTCTTCAGCTCAACCAGACAACAAATGGTTGACAAGTTTGTCAAGGTGATGACACAAGAGTTCGAAATGAGTATGAACGGAGAATTTACTTATTTTTTAGGTCTTCAAATCAAACAAACGTCCAAAGGAATATTCGTGAGTCAAAGTACTTATGCAAAAAACTTGGTAAAAAAGTTCGGCATGGAAAACAGCAAGTCTGCTAAAACTCCGATGGGATCAAACGAGAAGTTGTCAAGAGACGAGGTGGAAAAACCAGTTGACATAATGGCTTACATAAGCTTAATCGGAGGGCTGCTTTATCTCACAGTAAGTCGTCCAGACTTGAGTTTGTCGGTTGGTCTATGTGCCAGATACCAAGCTGAAACCAAAGAGAGTCATCTTACTGCAGGTAAACGTATACTCAGGTATGTAAATGGAACTTACAAGCTTGGTATCTTTTTTACTAAAGATACTACTGTGAGCCTTGTAGGGTATTGTGACGCGGACTGGGCAGGAAGCATAGATGATCGGAAAAGCACAAGTGGAGGCTGTTTCTTTATGGGAAATAACCTTATTGCATGGTTCAATAAGAAACAAAACTGTGTGTCACTATCTACTGCAGAGGCAGAATACATTGCAATGGGAAGCTGCTGTACTCAACTCCTATGGATGAAGCAAATGGCTGCTGACTATGGTATGGACTCGAAACCATTACTTGTTTTTTGTGACAATCAGAGTGCTATTTGTATTGCTAAGAATCCAGTTCAACACTCTCGAACCAAACATATTGACACTCGTCATCATTTTATTCGAGAACTTGTCGAGGAGAAACTGATCAAGCTTGAACATGTGGGCACTGAAAATCAATTAGCTGATTTGTTCACTAAACCTTTGTGCTTCAATCGTTTCATTCAATTACGAATAGCGATTGGAGTCTGTGAATGTTAGTGAAAATTTTGTTTTTCTTAAAAAAAAAAAAAGGAAGTGTCCATGGAGCAAAGGTTGCAAGCACTTGAGTCTGAGAAAAGCTAGCAGACACCTGAAAGAGGGTAAACAGATATCAAGATTGATTGAGCTGATGAAAAATAGCTGCCCATCATACCGTCACAGTGAATATCAGGTTGTTGATTTATCAAGGTAAGATCTAGGAGGTCAAAGAGCTGAGGAGAGCCGTTGTATCAATAAGCTGAGAAGTCAAGTGATGCTCTGGTACAACACTGTGTCGATTATAATAATATAAAAAAAAAAACCAAAAGCTCTGATTTGTTGCATGTTGAGTGTGAAGTTGATCAATACAATTAAAAAAAAAACGGGACTCTCCAAAGGAAATTCCAGCTGCCTGATCGCCTTGATTTTTTTTGATATTGTTGAAGCTGAGTGATAAAGGTATGATGGTGTGAAAGTCTAGTCATCACATCTTAAACTTGATTGCATGTCTTGCTGAGTAGGGGTGTGTTGGGTAATCTCGAAGTTCAGCTAGCTGAAACAGCTTGTGTATGACAAGACGAAAGTTATGTGAGGAATAAAAAAAAAAGGGGAGTACATACAATGAATCTTAGTTTTAGTGTTCATCATGTCAAGATTAATCTGGGTCACTCGGTTCAATGAATAAGAGAAACGAATGGATTTAAACCTCAAACGTGAATCGATAGTATGTGTGAAATCGATTCAATGAATTTATTAATTATCCGATTCGAAAGAATTGGAAAAAGGAAAAGGGGGCCGTATGTTCGTTTTTTTTCCAGGCCCATTCAGGAGGATATAAATAGATCACGACGTTGAAGGGACAATCAACAGTCTCAATAAACAAAATCAAATCACCCTTCAACGAAGAGAGAAAAGAAAACCCTAGGTTTCAGAAATCTGAGATTCAAGATGGAGAATGCATCTGTAACAAGGTTTTCACTGCGAAACATTGTAGAGTATGTGACGAACCAAGAAAGGGCGATGGTGGTCTATCAACCCAAGGGGTTGATGCTTTCAGTGAACCCGAAAGAAACCAAGGCGACAATCAATCAAGAACGTGATGAACTCAAAATGGCTTGGGAGCTCAATTACGAAGAAGAAGCGTCACATGCAAACTTCCAAACAGTTGAGGAGCAAACAGAGGGATCCCCCTCGAGATTCTGCAGATCTGAGTCACCGACTCCCATTCAGGAAGACAAGGTGAAGGCTAAGAGAAATCAGGACTCTTTGAGTCACGGTACTAAAAGTACCATACCCAGAGCCAAGGTATCACGAGGGAGCCTCAAGCGTCACCTTGATGATTCGGTGGTCTCAGAGAACCGCAATTCCCGTCGCATAGCCAGAACAGGGGAGTCCTCTCACTCACAATCGATAACTCCTGAGTTCGATCAAAGAACTTTCAGCACCGCAGACGCATACCGCATGTACAAGCTCTATTCATCTTCAAACGAACGATTTATAGTGGAATGTGTGTATACATTTGATGAGCAGGAGTCATAGTTAGTTCAATTTCTTAAGGATGTGGGTCTGTTAAGGTCATTAGAATCTGTAGTTGATTATTCTACTGACGTTCTTTTTGAGTTGTGGGCAAACATGCCTTATTTCGATCAAGAAAGTGAGTCTTGGACAGTGTATCTGAGAGATCACAAGTACATGATTTCACCCGAGAAGATCAATGAGGTGTTAGAGTCACCAAATGTGACGGATCGCTTCAATCCTTAAAAGCTTGAAGTTCTGTCGGAGGATATAGCTGAAACTGTCACTGAAGGAGCTATCAAGAATCTGAACAGGGTCAAAAAGGCGCATCTGGGGCAGTTGTACGCACAGCTGTACACATTCTGATGTACGAATTGGCTTCCCACATCAAATGAAGGGTATGTCAGTCTACTGAGACTACAATTGGCGTATAGGATCGGAACCAGAACTCGGTTGAATATTGGCAAAGTGATATTCAGCCAAATCAAGAAGGTTGCTGCGTCTACAAGAGACTCCAAATCGAATCTCTACCTTCTGTACCCATCTCTGCTCACTCGTCTGCTGGCGAAGCAACGTGCAGTGCCTGCACCAGTTCCATCTATCTCTGGTAACAAGACGAAAGATAGGAAACAGAAAGGAAAAGCTAAGGCGTTTATGGAAGAAGAAACATATACATCTAAGGAGTTTCTGGAAACGATTTTGGTAATGTCTGAAGAGATCTCTCACTTGTGCAAGAAGGCACTCAAAGGTTAGATTTCTCATTCTGCTTGTTAGTGGTAAATTCATAGTTGTTTTTTTGACTTGTGTGATGTTAAGCAGGGGGAGTAAAGAGTCAGGAGACAGACCAATAAATTTTTGATGTGTCTGATTAAGGCGGAGCACATAGAATTTAGGGGGAGCTACTGTTTAGCTCTAGATCTTTTGGCCAACCTGTGGCATTTCATTTCCTGTTGAACTTATAATGTTAATCATCAGCTTGATGAATGTCTGCACCTCTTTAGAGATGTTGTGGGAACATGGATTTATTATCGTTTCTATTTGAAGGTTATTTTGTTTTTCTGGTAATTGCTATACTGTTGTTGGAGATGTTTTCTAGTAAGCAGGTGTTTGCTTACTATCAACTCAAGTCAAAAAGGGGGAGATTGAAGTTCGCTGAAGATCACATGGCTCGAGCGGTTGAAGACAAGCGAGAAGGACGGGATCAGAAGCTTCTGAAGTTTGAATTTCAAATATGTGATAAGGATTGTCAAGAAGGAATCTTATCAGCATATTCCAAGAAGAGAATTTTTAGTTGGATTCCTAAAAATTAGGAAACAGATAAAAAGAGCTCTTCACCTATTTAGAGATCGGCTTTGAGAGATATTGCTTATAGGTTATCGAATTGTAGAAATAGTTTTTAGGATCAATTGTTTGATTGAAGAATTGATCTTTAGAATTGTCTTTTGTAAAAAAAAAATTCTTAATAAAAATGTAATTCTTTGTGGAATCAAAGCTGTTGGTTAATATAATCCATTTTCAAACTAATCATCCAACCCTATAAAGATTTTCATATTCTCTCTGAACATAAATGTTGTTGAGTAAATGAAGCTACTATTCTGCACAATTTCTAAAAAGTCAGGTTACGCTAACTGAAACCGAGAGTTCAAAAACTACAAAGCAAGATAATATAGCCCAATAAAGAGCCCAATACATTATAACGATTTATTTTTTACACCATAAACTTTTTTTCTCTGCATACTAATTGTTTCCCCAAAAAGATACGACTAGAAATTCGATCATTTTTAACATGTCAATATAAGGAAATTATTGAAGTCTTAGGTAACGAGCAAAATTCTCTTTTTACAGAGCAAACTTCCAAGCAAAATGCTTTTTATAGCACAATACATTAGAATTAATGATTCGTACGACATGTAGAACTTTTCTCACGAACTGACCTAAAGAAATTTGACTTTTAACAGTTTATAAATTTTGGAAACACAAGTTACATCAATGTGAAAACATTGACCTTTAGTTTATTCAGTACATATCATATGATTCTATTTCTCATGACATATGTTGTTTTCTATGAGACTTAATCCCAATCAATTGAAAAGATAATGGAAAGAGGATAAGTTTTTTTAAGATAGAAGATGAGGATATTTTATAAGACAGTTTTATTTTATATTAATTAATGTTAATAATTTCTTCAAAGAATTAGTTATAAAAATGAAAAAAAATAAAAATAAAGACATGTAGGATACCACACTATTTTGTAGTAATGTGAAAATTGGAATCTCATAATTGAACAAGAATAATAAAATAAAAAAGCTTACAACTTGCTCTTCAGAAAAGTTATTGCTAAGGCCCCATTTCCCTACTATTCCCCATTCATGTTTTTTTATTTTCTAGTTTCCTTACTTTATTATTATAATTATTTCTACATATGTAAAGAACATAATCATATTTTTGTTTTGTTACACAACTTTGGAACTACTTCTTATATATATGTATGTATTTTGTCATGATAAGATGGAAAGATCACGCCTAGATCCGCTTTAAATCTTAAAAGAAAAATTTGGTATAACCCCATATTCGTAGTCGGATCGAACAGTTTCTTCCTAAATGGATTCTTCTTTATCGTCAATAATTCGTGATTATATTTTTCTTATTCTGATATAGTAGAATCGATCATTAGTCTAATGAGAATATATCATTAGAGCTCTAAGACAGGTGGTTCTATGTTTTATGTTTTGCTAAACGAGATTAGTATCCTTGATTAATAGTTTACGTTATAGAATGCATTGATGATTTAAAAAATCTGTGCTTAATTTATGCTTTTGTGAAAAAATTGTATTTACTAGCTAACCAATATCTAAATAGGGTTTACAAGATAACATACCTAATCGGAATGATGATTCCGTCGAGAATTCATGAATAAGAAAACCCAATAAATATTTTATAAATTTCATACATTTTATATTCTGTATTTTTATCTGGTCTCAGTTTCATTTAACTATGCATTTTTATTATTATATGAAATCTGTTGGTTTTATAAATATCAGATAAGTTGTCTCTTGCGAATAGATATTTTTAATTAAGGGTTTTCTGCTTCAAAATGATGTGAAAAAGGTCATTTTGAAAACCTCATAGCTTTAATATATGATAAGTATTTTATCTAAAGTGGTGTGTTTGACAAATTGAAACAACAAAAGATTGAAAAAGAGTTATGTATCACAACGATTCTGATAGTGAAGTGAATATTATTTATTTTTATATGCATAAATATGCATCAAGTCGGTATACCTATATATACATGCACTCACATGTATATACATATATATATGTATATACATAAGTACATATATGGCTTTATTAGGAACCGAAACTTCCTCATCCCTACAGAACCAGATTCCATGCTTCATATTTGTTATTACTATAACTTTCGGACTTAAATTTTTAGTACCATGGAAGATAATCAAACAAGAAAGATCTACCTTTCACTTTTATCATATGTATGCATCTAGGCATGTTAAATCTCTCTCTCTCTCTCTATATATATATATATTTTCATCAATTTATCAATTCAATCTAACTAGAAACATCTTTATTAATCGATAAAAATCTGTAATTCAGTGTCGTTTATGTACAAGAACTAGTATTAACAACTTTGTATCACGTTTTAATACCTAAATAACTTTAAATATATATCTTTAAACACATGAAATTATGTTATCAGTAGATTGGAATTCAGCAATAATTGTGGTGTAGCCTTTTATGAGTCTTGACCTATTAATGAAAAAAGCCAATGGTGGCCTAGTCTTCCACGCTAGCCTTGTCTTTCACCCAAATTCCTGTTTCTTAATATTCAATGTTGTCCCTATTCCACTCTCATTTTTTCTCTCCCTAAAAAACTATGAACATTCGTAGCAATAAATATCGTTAACTACAATATATGAAAGTTCATGAGAAAATTTTCATAGTTAATCTCTATAAGTACCAATACCTTCGAAACAAAATCATTTATATGGAATCTGGAAAAACACTAATTATAATTGCAAGATATATAAATTTTTTATTTTTATTTTGTGAATATCACTTTTTAAGAAACCAAAAGAATATAACATCACATGAGTCGTACTAGCCATAAACAAT
>JAKUCM010001175.1:0-47882 GCA_023374145.1 Lepidium sativum | reverse complement strand
ATTCGAATTATAGATTAGATTTGTTAATTCAATTATCAATCATAATGAAAAAACGAATTAATCATATGCACTCTAGAAAAAGGAATGAAAGCTTTTTGGTTAATTGTTTTGTTGTGGTCATACTTGTATGATATGGTGTATATATGCATACCTAACTTTTACATTTTAATGTAACTCCACTAGATTCAATTTGCATTTGCTTCCAACTAGTTACAACCAAATCTTAAATTATAATTAAACATGAGTAGACGAAGGTATTATGGAGTTGTTGTTAGCGAGTTACTTTCACTTAGCTAAATGTCGGAAAGTCATTATTGTTTTATAATCATTATATTATACATTCCGGTTGTCAATGTCTTATAAAAACTAGTCATATGATTACTTATTTACAAACGATCCACTACATAACAAGAGTTGTGCTAAATTTTAGTATTAATAATTTACCTCGTCTTAAACTCCAACTTAATTATTTTGGGAAAAGTGAAAAACATAAAATATACTACAGTTTTAGTAGTTTTGATATTAGGTATAATTTGTTTGAGTGAAATTGCTTGCAAGTCTTTGTAAACATACATTTAAACCAATGAACAAAAGAATAATTCAAAACTAAAAAACAAACTAAACGTAAGGACATAAAATTAACAATTTCTTGGAAGTGAAGGTGAAAGTGATGTATAGAATAATCTTCTCTTTGTTAATCCAGGTGATGCAGAGGAATGTACGTGTAAGATTTTAGGTGGCGTAGAAGATTAAGACAAAGTTGAAAAACCATACAATATATATAATAGTTCATGATAATATAGAATATCATGCTTAGCTAATATTATTCTAAAAGAGAAAATCAATTTGAGGACCAAACCCTACCAACAACTCTTTTTAGATGCATCTAAACTACACCAATCATTCATGCATTGCCTCATTGGTTCATGTCCACTAAAATACATATATTCTCTCAAAATAATTTCTATACACAAAAATTATAGTAAGTGATATATTCTGGGGTTTTTTATTGTTTTCTATAAGTGGATGTAGTATATATTGACAAAGACTAGTATGTAAAGGTCCACAAAAAAAAGTTCAGTGACGGTGTCGAATTTTGTAGACTCATGTTGGAGCAAGTTTCTAAAGATTTCTAAAGAACTTCTGGTAAAATGAGATTCACTTCACAGGCTATGATCCATTTAGAAGTCATGTCTTCTTTATCAACCAAGTACTTAAGAAGATCAAAGAAGAAATCACATTGTAATTTATAAAATAAATTAAATTAATTCTTTAACATTATAGACTAAACTATCGATTTTATAATTTAAGCTACAAAAATGAAAGAAAAGGAGAACCAGGTAAACAAACTTTTGAGAACCAGCAAAAGTAGAGAATTCATGTTTATGTTTATGTTTATGAAATGTTTGGGTATTTTGATTTATTATAAAAACCAAGAAGCAAGAGCATAGTTTGTTTTCACTCAAGACATGAACGTACGTAAAATTCTATCTAGATTGACACGTAATGAAGACGTGTACTAAACGCTTACTTGGATTGGATATGACTTTCAAGCAAGTTGCAGTCAACTTCGTGGTAAATGCCGCAATATTCTAAAATTCTACGAATATCCCTTTCCTATTTTTTGTTTGTTTTAACTTTAAGTTTTATCGTAAGCAATTACAATTTTGATTATACTGTTTTTAGATAATCAATTACGTCATTCTATCATAATTCTTGTTTTCTACGTTTAACAAATGTTGATTTATTTGATCTAATCTAACTATCTTCAATTGTAGGACTTAGCACATGAGATCATATAAGAGAGATCTCCAAATATATTTTCATCGTAAAGAAAAAGTTCCTAGCAAATATTTTTTCAAATAATATTTTATAACTTTGTATTTGAGCTATAGCTTACAATTTATCGATTCAATTGAAAAGATGATTTCATTAAAAATAATTTGGTATTTTGAAGCTTTTTTTTTGTCAACGACAGATCCCGAGTTATGCAAATGCGCTGTTTCAAGTGGACTTACCGTCTACCACTAGACTAGATACCATTTGCAAGATATATTCAAGCTTAGAAATGAGAATTTTATTTATGTTGAAACCGAAAAATAAATAACATTTTATTTAATCAGAAAAATTGAAATATTTAATGTTTTCTGTTTTAACTACAAAACTTAACTGGTTAATTTGTATAGTTAGAAAGTTATTTCGAGATTATACATTTTAAACTATATTTTGTTTCTTTTGGTTTTCAAAGTTAAATATAATAAATTTTGAACAAAATTAATTAAATGGTGATATTTTATATATTAAAGTGGAATATTTTTTTTATTTTGAACGTAATATAAATTTTAGAATAAAATTAATATCTAGTTTATAAATACTCTATTTCGTTATAACATTTTGTAAAATTCTTAATCAATAAAAATTTAATAAGATAAATTCTTAAAGAGTCTAAAATTTAATAAAATATATCAGGTCCACATTCAGTTTTTGATTTGGTTTCAATTTGAGTTTGATTTGGTTTATCCAATATATTTATTTAGGACTCATTTCTGGTATTCTTTCCGGTTCGATTCTCTAATTTGATATTTTAATTCTTTTGATTTAAAACTTATTTGGCTATTTTTATTTTTCGGATATGGTTCGGTTTTCGAGTTTGAGTATTTTTATATATTAATTTAAAATTAAAAAAATAGAAAAAGTCTAAAAAGGTAAAATTTGGTTTTGATTTGGTTATGTTCAGTTTTTCGAATATATAAACTAAAAATTTATTTGAATATTTTTTTGTCGGATTCGGTTCCTCTAATTCAGATAAATTTCAGTTCGAGTTTTGAACCTTTAAAACAACATTTCAAAAACAATATTTCAAATTACTGGGGATGACATTATACGCCCAATGGCCGCTATACTGTTAAATCAGGTTATCGATTAGCCGATAATAGGTTGGATCAGAGAGTGTTTGCGCCAACTTTCGACACTTTATATCAGAGTTGTTGGAAGCTAGAATGCCCTCCAAAGATAAAACATTTTATCTCGCAAACGTTGTCAGGATGTACAGCTGTGTACCATAATTTAAAGTGTCGTGGGATGGGACAGGATCCTAGGTGCCAGCGTTGCGGGGGGATACAAAATCAATTAACCATGTGTTATTTGAATGTCCGTCGGCGTTACAAGTTTGGGCTTTATCAAGGATTCCCTCTCCCTTAGGGGTTTCCCGGGGAAATCACTTTGGTATAATTTGGAGTATCTGTTTTCCAGGACTATACATCAAGCAGGCCTCATGTGTTTTCCGTGGCTTATTTGACATATATGGAAGGTGAGGAACGGTTTTTTTTTTTACACAAGTTGACCTAAACCCCCAAGTTATTTTGGATAGAGCATCTTTCGATTATCATGAATGGACTATGGTCCACCAGGATAATCCAACTTTACGAGACCCTCGGGAGATTATTCGAGAATCAAACAAATCACCCATGATATTCCCTACCACAGCTAATCTTGGTTTCACGGGCTATAAATGCTTCGTGGACGCAAACTGGAAGGCGACTGATCCCTACACGGGGATCGGTTGGATTTGCTTTCCAGATTCGGTGGGAGGAATATGTTCGGGATCCTTGCGGATCCATCGGAGTCTATCACCACTACCTGCGGAGGTAGAAGCAGTGCTCGAGGTAATGGAGGTTATTGCGGAGTGCAGAATCGAGGAGGTGAAGTTCTCGACAGACTGCGAGACGGTCTTCTCTATCATGCAGCACCTAGAGGAGTGGCCGACTTTCATTCTGTATCAGGAGGAGTTCCAAAGGCTCAGATCTCGGTTCTTGACCTGCTCATTATCGGTTATCCTAAGACGCATGAACCACAAAGCCGATGCACTGGTCAAGTTAGGTAGAGTGATGAGTTCTGTAATTCAGTAGTTGCTAATTCTATCTATTGTTGACCAAAAAAAAAATCTCTACCAACTTAAAATAAATGGTTTAAAAAATAATCAAATAGAAAAATTATAATATGGGTATAATTGTAATTTTAAAATCTTAATGATTATTAGATAATAAAAAGAAAAAGCCATTTAGATTAAAATTGTTATAAAGAAAAAGAACAAATCAATAAATGAATAAGTCAATAAATAAAAATAGAAGGAAAAAAAGAGGAAAGAAAGAAGTAATTGATTTTGAGCTGGTGCTGCTTCATCATCATCTTCACCACTTTGCTCCGACAGGTCACCTTATGTTCACTTTTCTCACGAAACAAACAAACTTCCTATTTTCTTCTCTTTTTTTTTTCCAAAAAAATAATAATGGAGCTTCTCTGAAAAACCTTTTATACCAAAAAACCCATCTTTTTCTTATTCTGATTAATCAATCTTCCGATTGGATTCGGAGAGAGAATAAGAGAATTGATTGTCTCTCTCTCCTACCTTATTGTGTTCCGATCTGATCGGAATTTTTCTTTTTGTTATCATATAATTTTTCTGGTTTAAATTGGAAAACTTTTCCGGTGACAGCTTGAATCATTGTCATAATTTTGACCAAAAAAGACTTTTTTTTTTCGTTGAGTTCAATTTTGTGAAATCGGAGTAAGAAGATTAAGAAGCCTATGGTTCCATCAGAGATAGAGCCATCTTCCGTATTGGAGACATCTGATCATCGTTTCGATAATCTGAGAGGCGTGCGGTGGCGTGTGAATCTCGGTGTTCTTCCGTTTCAAGCTTCTTCCATCGATGATCTTCGTAAAGCAACTGCCGAATCTCGCCGAAGGTAGCTTCAACGTTTTGAGTAAAATCTACAGCAATATTGGTGTCAAAAAGTGTTATGATTTAAAGTTCCAATTTCTGGGATTGAGCTGTTCGTAAAACTCTAGAATTTGATGTTTAAGCTTTCTGGGTTTAGCATTCTCTTAATGGCCTCTCCATGTCATAAATGTAGATATGCTGCTTTAAGGAGACGTCTCTTGATAGATCCACATTTGTGTAAAGGTGTTCGAAATTCCCCTGATCTCTCTGTCGACAATCCCTTATCCCAAAACCCAGGTCAAAAAAGATTCTGTGATTCGAGTTTCAGATTTATTGTGTTCAGATTTTTGCTTAGATTCTTGGGTCTTAATCATATGGAACCATTTGTAATGGCAGATAGTACATGGGGTCGGTTCTTTCGTAATGCAGAGTTAGAGAAAACATTGGATCAAGACTTATCGAGGTTATATCCAGAGCACTGGAGCTACTTTCAAGCTCCTGGATGTCAAGGAATGTTAAGACGTATTCTACTCTTGTGGTGCCTTAAACATCCCGAGTCCGGGTATCGACAAGGTACAACAGATTGAAAATCTTTAGCCTTAGTTATTAAAGAGTGTAGCTTTATGTACTAATCTGACTCTTGTTTATAATGTATAATCTGACTTTTGTTTTTGTTCATTTCATTTTACAGGAATGCATGAGCTTTTGGCGCCTCTGCTATATGTACTTCATGTTGATGTGGAACGTCTCTCTGAAGTGCGTAAAAGTTATGAAGATCATTTCACGGACAGATTCGATGGTTTATCTTTTGAAGAAAAAGATTTTACTTACAATTTTGATTTCAAAAAGTTTCTCGAGGATGTCACAGATGATGAGATTGGTGGTATTCAGGGAAGTTCGAAGAAACTAAAGAGTTTAGATGAGCTCGATCCCGAAATCCAGTCTATTGTGAGGTTAAGTGATGCTTATGGAGCTGAAGGAGAACTCGGGATTGTCTTGTCCGAGAAATTCATGGAGCACGATGCTTATTGCATGTTTGATGCTTTAATGAGTGGAGCTCATGGTTGTGTTGCAATGGCTGGATTTTTCGCTTACTCTCCAGCAAGCGGATCCCACACGGGGTTAACTCCCGTCCTTGAAGCATGCACTGCGTATTATCATCTTTTATCGTTCGTTGATTCCTCATTGCATAGCCATTTAGTAGAACTCGGAGTTGAACCTCAGTACTTTGGGCTTCGATGGCTACGAGTTTTGTTTGGAAGAGAGTTTCTGCTTCAGGATTTGTTGATAGTGTGGGATGAAATATTCTCAGCAGATAATACTGCGAGAACAAATGAAGATAACAATACTAAGCAGAGTTACAAGATCTTTGATTCTCCTCGGGGAGCTCTAATCGCGGGAATGGCGGTTTCGATGATATTATGTTTACGATCATCTTTGCTTGCTACTGAAAATGCAGCTTCTTGTCTCCAGAGACTATTGAATTTCCCAGAGAAGATTGATCTGAGGAAGATAATTGAGAAAGCTAAGTCTTTACAAGCATTGGCTTTGGATAATAGTGTGCGATTGTCAGCTCTATCGATAAACGATGTTTCTGATCAGGGCAACAGTCCTGCAGTACCGGCGAGAACTAACAGCTTTCCATCAGGATCCACTTCGCCTAAATCTCCATTGATAATTGCACCAGAAAGTTATTGGGAGGAGAAATGGAGAGTTCTGCACGAAGCTGCAGAGGAAGAGAAAAAGAGCCCTCCAGTACAGAATAAAAAGCCATGGTTCAGGGTGAAGAGACTTTTCAGATCAGAGTCTGAGCCAACTCATGGTGCCAAGTCGGAAAATGGGAAAAGTGAAGTCAAGATATCATCAGTCGCGCGTAACTTGCTTGAAGATTTCAACCGACAGGTCGCTTCTGAACCTGAAGAAGCGAAAGATGTTGTAAAGAACGAGAATATCTCAACTCGAGAGACTGAGGAAATAACTATGGATTATGAAACTGCTGCTGAAGAGAGTATAGTAACTGAGGAAAACTCATCTGATGTCAGCTCAGATCCAAACAGTCCTCTCAGAGACTCAAACTACATCGAGAGTGATTCGGATAGCAGTAGCGAGTCAAATCCGCTTCGGGTCGAAATAGTTAAAGATCAAGAAACAAGCGTAGTAGATTCCACTCTTCCCATTTCTTCTCAACCAAGCATTGAGTGTCCAGTAACTCAATCTGATGACAAAGAGGACGCGGCAGATAAATCTGTGGCCATTTCAGTAACTCAATCTGATGACAAAGAGGACACTGCAGATAAATCTTTGGCCGTTTCAGAAACTCAATCTTATCAAAAAGAGGAAGCTGCAGATAAATCTTTGGCCATTTCAGTAACTCAATCTGATAACAAAGAGGACACCGCAGATAAATCTGTGGCCACTATTAACGAGCAGATTAAGGTTATACCGGGAAAATTCCAGTGGTTTTGGAAGTTTGGACGCAATCTCACCAACGAGGGGACAAGATGCAATGGTGTCGAAAGTAGTAAGAGTGACTCACAGTCCCTTCCTCATGCTTCTTCTTCGAGCATCAAAGGAGACACGGACCAGAATGTGATGAATACTCTAAAGAACCTTGGCAATTCGATGCTCGAACACATTCAGGTATAATGTCATATTCAAGCTCTTTCATCTATGCTTAAAAACATAGCAAACTAAAACATTCTGATGATTTTTGACCATATGTTTCAGGTGATTGAATCGGTTTTCCAGCAAGAACGAGGACAGGTTCAGGCTGGATTAATGGAGAACTTATCTAAGACCAATTTGGTCGAAAAGGGACAAGTCACAGCCATGACAGCTCTCAAAGAGCTTCGAAAAATCAGTAATCTTTTGTTGGAAATGTGATGGAACTTTTTGATCTTTCTTGTTGTATCTCTGTCTGTGTATATATCTATTTTTTTGTAAAGTATTGTTATCTTAGAGCACGGAATTAGAGAAGGAAACGTTTTTTCTTCGAAGCATATTCTTGTTCTCGGTAGTATTGCCTTAGAAAAGCCAAAAAGTTTTTGGTTTTGTAGTCATGTATAAAATGTTATCAATAAAGATACCTAATTTATCGGTTGCTCTGCTTCGTTAAGTTTGAGGCAATATCATAAAAATTGCTGCTCGCGTACATTGAAGTTTTACAAGATTTGTAAAGGATCAGATTTTCTGTACTTACACATATGAGATCAACAAAGACTAAAGAAGAACATAACACCTGTTGCTTTTGAGTTGTATGCAGAAAAAGAGAGTCTAATCTATGTTGTGAAAACCAGGGAGCAGTGAAGTTATGAAGCCGAAAACTATCATCTGAATCTCTTTCACTATTCCCCACCATTGATTCCCTTGGTTTCCTGCATCAACGTTTTCATTCTCATTTGCGTTAACTCGGTTCCCATTATTAGCTTCATTCTCTTGTCCCTCTGCGCAAACAATAGAAACAAATTCTCTCTATGTTAGTTGTTGTGATGGCTTCTGTTAACAGCCTCAGAAAGGGTATTGCAAAATAAGTACCTGGAACTGCATTTTCATTTAGTGGCAATGCAGCTGCGGGATCATTATCAGCTCTCGCAGCAGGTCTAGGTCGAGGTGGTGGTACGGCCGCTCTATGCATACCTTGTGAGAGCCATCGGACAAATGGTGCTAGAGCCCCAGTTTGGTATCTATCAAGTTTCCAACATGAAACAGAGATCAGCTACACGATTCAAACTTTTCACCAATTATTGTGCAGAAAACAGATTGCTATTAACACCAACATTTTATCATAAATCATGCACACGAGAGGTCGTTGACTTTGGTGAACTCCGTGAAATATAGCATCCTGCGATTGAAATTAAGCTAGATTCTCTAGACTTACAAGTATATTATGGTGGCAAAAATCACAAGAACAGCGAGCCTTTGTCTTGATCCATCTTGGTTGAACAAAAAGATGACAGCAGCAAGCTTGAGTATGAGAAACAAGTCAAGCTGAAATGCGATCTGAAATCTCCTTTCCACGACATGCCTTTGATGTGCAGGTTGCTGCTGTTGCTGACCCTGCCCGGCTTGCCCTTGATTCTCTCCCCCATTCTCAGCCTCATTATTTGGTCTAGCCCTAAACAAAATATACAACCATCAAGCCAAGAAGATTCAATAGCAAGCCTATAAGTCATCAGTAACAATAACAATGGTTTAAGTCGAAGTCCCAAGCCAAGAGCAAAGGAACCAACTACTTGTACAACGCCACAACCCCTTAATTCTTTAGCTAAATCAACTACCTATGAATAACATTCTACCCCATCTATAGGATGTAACACTGAGATGCAATGTCATTATCAATTATCCATCGAATCTAATCCATCAAAACCGTGGGAAATTCGAAGGAGTTACATACGTGGGAATATTGTAAGTGAGAGGGATAAGATAGTTTGAAGGAAGACCAGCAATATGTCCTCCAAATTGATGTACAGGAACTGCATAGATTCCAGCTCCACGGTTCATTTGTTCATCGTATTGTCCAGGATTCAATCCGGGAACAAGATCCGGATTAAAAACCGGGTACATTGGAGAATCACCCTTGGGAAAAGCTCGAAATTCAGAAGAAGACGCTGGATCCTGCAAAATGAAACACCCATAAATTAAATCTCAAGATCAAAGTATCAGTAAAATTATCAAACCCTTAAACGAGCAACAGAAAAGGGGGAAATTGCTTTTCAGCACTAATCCAAAATCAAAAGACGCAAAAAAATCACCGGAGACGAAGAATCAAATGGGAAGACTACTAAATCAGATAAAATTAAACAATTAAATTCATAGATAAATTTTACGAAAGCAAGTCACAGACCTTAGGCTTGATCCCAGCATCTTCAGGTTTCTTGTCAGCAAGAGGTTGCTGTATAGCTGAAGAAGACGCCTTCTCTGGTTCTTCCGCCATTTTCAATGGATTAAACTTTACGCAAAAGCACTCCGTCTCTTGAATCCCCGAAATTGTTCTTCGCCTTCCTTTTGAAAGTTTTCGCTTACGAAGTTCATATTGATCTGCTCCATCGTCAGCTTCTCCAATTAGATATCGACACGTCACCAGTTCTCGTGACATTATTATGTTTGTATTTCAAAGCCTCCTCATCTTTACAAAAAGCGCAATTATGGATATAAATAATAAAGTTATACTGAAAAACTCAACTGGTTAAACCTTAATTCTTTTTACAAGTTGAAACAAATAATCTCATTTTGGTATTGGGATTCAAACTAACTCACAGTAATTTATTTGTTAAAAGCGTTGGCAAAAAAAAAAGTTTATTTGTTAAAAGATTTCACTTTTGTAGGTTAAAGATCACATTTGAATCCTCCCACTTCGATTTTTGTGATATTCTTACCATTAATGTAATTGTTTAAAATGATTTGAACATAAAAACAAACCAAAAGAGTTGAGAAAGTGAGATATAAACCCTAACTTCGGTGACAAACCAACGGTTTCCTTATTAACCAATTTAGGTTTAAAGTGGAGAAGCGAATAAAAAGTAACTAATTACAACCACAATGTGTCGTCACCACCGTAACGAGAGAAGTTAAACGGAGAAGCAATTCGATGGATAACAATGGAAGGAGAGACAAAGAGATCTGGCTCAGAGATGAGAACATCATCAAGTGTAAAACTGGAAGATGAATTGTTGGTAACAACGATGGAGTTTCCAGAGAGAATCGTAGGGAGGCGAGAGAAAGGCTTCATGAGGCTGATGTTGGAGAAGTTAAGCCATTGTGGAACAATGTGGTAAGCAGCAACAAGTGGTGATGTGGCGTTGATTCCCTCGACAGATGTTTTAGGGAGGAAGAGAGTTGATGTTAGGACCGGACCGTTTTTCTCATCGTTGCTGTTGAGGAACGCTTCGCTCCAATCTTCGAAAGACCCTCCAGAGATCATTGCGTCTATGATTTTGATTGCGATACGGTCTTGCTCCGTCGTTAGAGATGGAAGTGAAATGGCAGATGTTGTGGTGATGGTGATGATGAGGAGGAGGAGATGCTTGGTGGTTGCCATGGAAGATTGGTAATAAGAAATCCCTAAATTTCTGTCATCGATGTGTTAATTCTTGGAGTGAGTTCCTTTTTGGAATTTATAAAATGAATAATCTGTGAGTAGTTGGCTCATGTAAATTAGACTATGAATCTGATTGTGGTTAGACAACCAAACTAAGTCACAGTTTCCCAGTTGTTTTGAAAAGACACATCAGAAACCGTGCTATGTATGAGTTTTGATACCTTGTAGTTCACCAATCAGACACAAGATCTTGCCTCACTCCGCATGTTGCTCTCAACTAGCAAAACTGTTGTATTAATGAGGAACAAATTTTTATATCAGGGCTTATAACTTTATCTGCCAATCATCCTTTTGACCTTCTCAGCATTGCGTCGCACAATTTTGCTGCGTCTGCGTTATCTCTAACATTGTGAACTCTAATGATATTGGCACCTCCTAATATGCCTGCAGTAACAGAAGCAACAGTTGCAGCATCTCTCTCTGCGGCCTCATGACGTCCACAAATATCTCCCAAAAATCTCTTCCTTGAAGGTCCTATGAGTATAGGCGCATGGGATAATGCTATGCTTCTCTTAGCCATCTCTTCTCGGATTTTCGGCAGACCTCTGATGATATCTAGATTGTGACCTATACTTTTGGAAAACCCAATCCCTGGATCGGTCACTACCCTCCAAGCAGGAATCCCCGAAAGTTCTGCATCTCTTACTCTTAAGTAGAGTTCAGAAGCAACATCTTTGCAGACATCATTGTATAGTAAATTCTCTTTGTTCTGCATTGTACATGGATCTCCTCTCATGTGCATGGCCATGTAAGGAACACCAGATTCTGCAACAACCTTATGCATATTTGGGTCTAAGCTCCCCGCAGATACATCATTGACAATGTCAGCTCCATTGCTTATTGCTTCTGAAGCGACCTCAGAGTTGAAAGTGTCCACAGATACTAGCTTGTCCTCCATCTCTGGCATAGCACATACAGCCTTTAAAACTGGTAGTAGTCTATCTAACTCTTCTTGACTAGAAATTCTTGAGGCCATTGGTCGAGTGGACTGTGCTCCCATATCAATTATATCTGCACCCTCGGAGATCATTGAGCGAACCCGAGAAACTGCAGAATCTATCGATTGAAAGCGTCCTCCATCACTAAAGCTGTCGGGAGTAAGATTAAGTACACCCATCACATGAGTTCTGTTAGAAAAATCCCAAAGTTTATCTCCTATTGGTAAAACCCTTTGAATACCATCTTGTCCAATGAGTGATTCACCACCTAGTCTTTCCCACGCCTGGAAAATCCCACCGGTATGAATTGCTAGCGAATGCCAATGAGCAACTGTATCATTATCAACAGCTGTTCCAAGTAAATCTACCAGAGGTGCCAATACAAATGACCTTTCCCATAGTCTCTCATGGGGTATAATTAGCTTATCAGAACTTATTGTCAGCTTTCCATAGAACAATATGTCCAAGTCGAGCGGTCTTGGTCCATACCGTATACCACCCTCACGTCCCATATCTCTCTCAATTGTCTTGAGAACACTCAATAGCTCATAAGGTCCAAGCTTGGTGACACCTCTCACTGCTGCGTTGAGAAACCTGGGTTGATCAGTCACATGAACAGGAGCAGTTTCGTACAGACGACTGTGCCTAGTAACCCAAATGCCATTACGCTTCATCAATCGCAGAGCTTCTCTGAAATTATTCATCCGGTTTCCAATGTTACTTCCCAAAGCAATCGCAACTTCATGCTCCGTCGATTGAACTTCAACAGTTGTACATGTTGCCGAAGATGAGAAAGCTGATTTACATAATGCGGCAAGAACATGTAAACAGATCACATATCATCAACAACTTTTCTTAGTGGCACAACCATATCAAATCACATGCTTGCACATTCAAAACTAGCTGAGACTATGTGCAATGAAGGGAAAAAGAATCTGAATAGCTCAATTGCAGATACCTGGAGGGCTGAATACAGAAGAACAGGACGAGCCAAGTGGAGACACGAGGGAGAGGGACTTGGGCGAATAGTATCGGTGAAAGCTGAAGCGACTCGGGGACACATCCATGACTCCCACCGTAGGCAATTCTAAGAAGCAGCGAAGAAGGTATCTTCCGGTGTGGATTAAGGTTTGTGACAGCAATCGAGCCATTTTGTGGAGAGAGAAAACTGCAATCTGACGCTTGTGCTGATGACTGAGGAAGGCGATGCAGGTCAAACGGGTACCAACTGAGATCCGACCCGTATATGAAAATTAGCGGTTATCGTCCCGGTTCAGATGTTCCGAACCGAGTTAAGACAATTATTTGAAGAAATTCGAATCAAACCAAATATTCTTTTATTTTGGGGCTTTTTTGCCCTTCTTTGTTTTTGTTTTTGTTTTGCTTTCAAAAGTCTTTTCTCGATCCCCAATTCGTGGATTAGGGTTAATAGAGCCAACTTTTGTTCTCGTCGCGCAACAACAAATTCAGATCGAAGAAGGAAGAAGATCCAATGGCGATGAGGAGAGTTTACAGCGAGATCAAGGGGAAGAAGGTGACGGAGCTTCCCGGATATTTTAAATCGACGTTTTCGACGGATTCCGTGAAGGCCTCCGTGAGGAGAGGACTCGATAACTACAACGACAAATACATCCAGACTAGCTCCGTCCAACCTCTCCTTCATATCTGCTTCGGAGGCATGGCTTTCTCTTACCTCGTCGCTCTTCCCCATGAGCGTCGCCATCTTGAGCACCAGCAGCATGCTAAGGAGCACGGTGGCCACTGATCTCGACGAAATCGTTTCAATCTCGAAATGATTTTAGGTATCTAATATTCGATCCTTTTGTTTATTGTGTGACCTTTCAATTTTCGACTTTTTTGATAAATGTGTCATTTTGTGTACTGGGATATCGTTATATGATTTAGAGATTTGCATCTGTGAACTAAATTGATAGATTTCGAGAATGCAGTAGAATCTGCACGTCCCTTCAACATAGAATTGCCACTTTTGTCAAGAAAATGTTTTGCTCTCGATGATTTCTTTTGGGAATTGTTCATCTTTCGTTCTTATATGAATTGATCAATAGCTGAACATGTGGACTTTTTCTAATCTTACAAAGGGTTGATTATTTGTTTCTCTCAGAATTTTCTCTGATTTCAATGGTTGAGATGTATAGTTTGGCTACATCGTGACCGTAGTTTGTTCAATTTAGGTTATTCAGTTCTTCCTCCCATTGATTCTTATTGCTCGTTGGGATCTGATTGTTGGATTCTATATGTGAAGTTTACTATGTTAGTGTCAAGAAGTATCTTCTAATGAAGTTGTTTGTGTTTATGAATGCAGGGGTTGCTGTGAAATCTTTCTGCTATGGTGACGACTCAAAATTATGCGTCTTATTGTTTTCTTTGTTGTATTTTCCTGGATATTGTTGACCAAAAGGAGAACCTTTCCTTTGAATTGCACTCGATACACAATAATTGAATCATCATGATATATCCATGAATAATGAAACTGTTTTGTTCTTTAAGCTCTGGGTTCAGCTTTTGTTTAAACATCTTCGATGTTTCATATTGAACTATTTGATGTTTGAATCGAGCAGAAGATGTGTTATTGATTATACTGTGTACTTATTTATCTGAAAACAAGCTATAAAAACATTCGAACAAATCAAAATTCATTAAAATTCTCGAAAGTTGACTCCCATTTGCTTTTCATCTTTTATTCCTTGTCTGGATTTGATTATAACAACAAAGAAGAATACAACGTTTATATACAAAAACTGAAAGATAACGATTAAATTTCCGGAAGCTCGTAAATCAAAGCCTCCACATTCAAGATGACGAATCTTTCTACAGCAAATATGGTATACCAGTTTCTGCACTCGTAGATCACGAGTAAGTACCAAATTATTGTTTGAGAAGTACATAGTAAACCATTGATACACTCCTCAGTATCATAATTTATTGGGCCAAGCCTCACGTTCTCAAATTAATAGCATCGGTGAAAGCAGAAGACCATTGATGGGCCACACCTGTAACTTATCTATAGGCTTACTAGCTGCTACGCAAGTATTGGTAGTTGACGTTATCTAGACAAGAAGAAGTGCTTCACATGCATCTCGTTCTAAGGATTTACACTTACTAAAATGTTTGTTTTACCAGTAATTATGAGCAAGATCCGAAGATGTACGATACTAAATAGTCATGCAAAAAACATATTTACATCATTATTATATATGTGCATTTGTAATCATTGAACGAATCGATTTATATACACTAATTCTAGTGATTTTGTTTTATCCTCAAAACACTTTTTGAGTTCTTTTCACTATCATTTTATGAGGATATCTTCATAATGTCATATACTATTAACCTATATACTATACACAATCACTATAATTCTTCTTTATTCTTTCAAAATAACAAAAACAGTACCCAAACGAGCTAGTTCTACTGCAATTTCTAGTTCTAAAATGAATATATGAATGTTACGTAGATATATTTCATTAATGATACTTTGATCAGAACTTCATACTATATGAATGTTACGTAGATATATATCATTAATGATACTTCATACTTAGGTTGAAACTTTTAAGACGAAGGGCTTTATAGAACAGTCTGCATATATTGATGAAATAAATACTAAATTAAATACTGCAATTTTTTGTCGTTACACCTAATTTAAAAAAATTAAATGATTGTTTTATAGACTCACGAAAAGTAAGTTGTCACGATTTCGCACATAACCAATTCTGTCTCTTTTGACCGAAAGCCAATCTAAAGTTCCTTTTCATAATCATCATAACAAGGATTTCCATAATCAATGGGCTAACAAATATAAAACTAGTAATTTATTCTTGAAAATAAAATTATTTTTAAAATTTTGTGAAATGCACTTATTCGCCAATTTTCGTAAGCAGCCATTCTCTTCTAAAATCATTCACAATGAAAGTTTCTCGCATAAGTCTCATAAAAAAAATTATAAAAAAATATTAAATAATAATATTTTATCAAGAAAGTCTTTAAAGAAAAGGAAAAGAGTCTTTCATTTGAGAGATTATAGATGGGAATTCATAATATTTAAAAGAACTTTTATAATAAAAAAGATTATTTATTATTTTATTGTTATTTTTATTTGAAAGATTTCTATAAGAGCGTCCCTCTAAATTATGCATTCTGACTGCTTAGTCTTTTGTTATTTCTGATTACGTAGTCGTTTTATTAACTTCTTTTATCTGGAATTAGTGTTCATAAATATTCTTATTTCGCCGGTTATAGTATTAATATGCTATAATTCTACCTAGCTTGGTCTATAAATATTTTATCAGTGAAAAGACAAAAAAAGGTATGAAGCTTAAAGGAATCTAATATGTTAGGACAAAAAGAAATGTCACATGACACATGATGTGTTTCGACTAAACGACATATCACCTGGGAACAATCCCTCACATGTGCCTTTCGATGTTAACTTTATACGACCATATATATTACTTAACTACATTACAATTTTTTTACACTAATACCGTGATTATTGATTCTTTAGCTAATGTGATAGATCTCGTCTCTTCTACTACGTACTGTCTTTTTTTCTTTGTAATAAAAGTGAACTCGTGAAAATGGATTATATTACCAAACAGCTTTGATTCCACAAAGAATTACGTTTTTATTAAGAACCCCTTTTTACAAAAAACAATTCTAAAGATCAATTCTTCTAGCAAATAATCGATCTTAAAAACTACTTCTAAAATTCGATAACCTAGAAGCACTATCTCAAAAGCTAATCTCTAAAACTACAATCTTCAAAATCCTTAGAACTGAATTACATCTCGAGATCCCTTTTATAGATGAAGAGCTCTTTTTATCTGTTTCCTAATTTTTAGGAATCCAACTAAAAATCCTCTTCTTGGAATATGCTGATAAGATTTCTTCTTGATAATCCTTATCACATATTTGAAATTCAAACTTCAGAAGCTTCTGATCCCGACTTTCTCGCTTGTCATCAACCGCTCGAGTCATGTGATCTTCAGCGAATCTTCAATCTCCCCCTTTTTGACTTGAGTTGATAATAAGCAAACACCTGCATTTTCAAACACTTGACAGTACTTGTTGTCTCCAACAACAGTATAGTAATTACCAAAATAACAAAATAACCTTCAAATAGAAACGATCATAAATCCATGTTCCCACAACATCTCTAAAGAGGTGCAGACACTCATCAAGATGATGATTAACATTATAAGTTCAACAGGAAATGAAATGAAATGAAATGCCACAGGTTGGCCAAAAGATCTAGAGCTAAACAGTAGCTCCCCCTAAATTCTATGTGCTCTCCCTTAATCAGACACATCAAAAATTTCTTGGTCCGTCTCCTGACTCTTTACTCCCCCTCCTTATCATCACACAAGTCAAAAAACAACACCTATGAATTTACCACTAACAAGCAGAATGAGAAATCTAACCTCTGAGTGCCTTCTTGCACAAGTGTGTGATCTCTTCAGACATTACTAAAATCGTTTCCAGAAGCTCCTTAGATGTATACGTTTCTTCTTCCACAGACGCCTTAGCTTTTCCTTTCTGTTTCCTATCTTTCGTCTTGTTACCAGATACAGATGGAACTGGTGCAGGGCACTGCACGTTGCTTTGCCAGCAGACGAGTGAGCAGAGATGGGTACAGAAGGTAGAGCTTCGATTTGGAGTCTCTTGTAGACGCAGCAACCTTCTTGATTTGGCTGAATATCACTTTGCTGATATTCAACCGAGTTCTGGTTCCGATCCTATACGCCAATTGTAGTCTCAGTAGACTGACATACCCTTCATTCGATGTGGGAAGCCAATTCGTACAGCAGAATGTGTACAGTTGTGCATACAACTGCCCCAGATGCACCTTTTTGACCCTGTTCAGATTCTTGATAGCTCCTTCAGTGACAATTTCCAGCTATATCCTCCGACAGAACTTCAAGTTTTTGAGGATTTGAGCAATCCGTCACATTTGGTGACTCTAACACTTCATTAATCTTCTCGGGTGAAATCACGTACTTGTGGCCTCTCATATACACTGTCCAAGACTCACTTTCTTGATCGAAATAAGGCATGTTTTCCCATCACTCAAATAGAACGTTAGTAGAATAATCAACTACAGATTCTAATGACCTTAACAGACCCATATGCTTAAGAAGTTGAACTAACTCTGACTCCTGCTCATCAAATGTATATGCACATTCCACTATAAATTGTTCGTTTGAAGATGAATAGAGCTTGTACATGCGGTATGCGTCTGCGGTGCTGAAAGTTCTTTGATCGAACTCAGGAGTTATCGATTGAGAGAACTCCCCTGTTTTGGCTATGCGACGAGACTTACGGTTCTCTGAGACCACCGAATCATTGAGGTGACGCTTGAGGCTCCCCCGTGATACCTTGGCTCTGGTTATGGTACTTTTAGTACCGTGACTCAAAGAGTCCTGATTCCTCTTAGCTTTCACCTTGTCTTCTTGAATGGGAGTCGGTGACTCAGATCTGCAGAATCTCGAGGGGGATCCTTCTGTTTGCTCCTCTATTGTTTGGGAGTTTGCATTTGACACTTCGTCTTCGTAATTGAACTCCCAAGCCATTTTGAGTTCATCACGTTCTTGATTGATTGTCGCCTTGGTTTCTTTCACGTTCACCGAAAGCCTCAACCCCTTGGGTTGATAGACCACCATTGCCCTTTCTTGATTCGTCACATACTCGAAAATGTTTCACAGTGAAAACCTTGCTACAGATGCATTCTCCATCTTAAATCTCAGGATTTCGAAACCTAGGGTTTTCTCTTCTCTTCTTCGTTGAAGGCTGATTTGATTTTGTTTGTTGAGACTATTGATTTTCCCTTCAGCATCGTGATCTATTTATATCCTCCTAAATGGGCCTGAAAAAAACGAACATACGGCCCCCTTTTCCTTTTTCCAATTCTTCCGAATCGGATAATTAATACATTCATTGAATCGATTTCACACAAACTATCGATTCACATTCAAGGTTTAAATCCATTCCTTTCTCTTATTCATTGAACCGAATAACCCAGATTAATCTTGACATGATGAGCACTAAAAATAAGATTCATTGTATGTACTCCCCTCTTTTTTTTATTCCTTTCATAACTTTCGTCTTGCCATACACAAGGTGTTTCAGCTAGCTAAAGTCCAAGATTACCCAACATACCCCTACTCAGCAAGACATGCAATCAAGTTTAAGATGTGGTGACTAGACTTTCACACCATCATACCTTTATCACTCAGCTTCAACAATATCAAAAGAATCAAGGCGATCAGCCAGCTGGAATTTCCTTTGGCGAGTCCCTTTTTTTTTTATTGTATTTGTCGACTTCGCACTCAACATGCATCAACTCCAAGCTTTTGGCTAATTACTAGCCTTTCCTTTTTTTTTATTTATTATCGACACAGTGTTGTATCAGAGCATCACTTGACTTCTGAGCTTACTGATACAACAACTCTTCTCAGCTCTTTGACCTCCTATATCTTACCTTGATAAATCAACAACCTGATATTCACTGTGACGGTATGATGGGCAGCTATTTTTCATCAGCTCAATTAATCTTGATATTTGTCTGCCCTCTTTCAGGTGTCTGCTAGCTTTTCTCAAACTCAACTGCTTGCAACCGTTGCTCCATAGACACTTCCCCCTTTTTTTTAAAAAAAAAAATATATTTTCACTAGCATTCACAGACTCCAATCGCTATTCGTAATTGAATGAAACGATTGAAGCACAGTGGTTTAGTAAACAAATCAGCTTTTCAGTGCCCACATGTTCAAGTTTGATCAGTTTCTCCTCGACAAGTTCTCGAATAAAATGATGACGAGTGTCAATATGTTTGGATCGAGAGTGTTGAACTGGATTCTTAGCAATACAAATAGCACTCTGATTGTCACAAAAAACAAGTAATGGTTTCGAGTCCATACTATAGTCAGGAGTCATTTGTTTCATCCATAGGAGTTGAGTACAGCAGCTTCCCATTGCAATATATTCTGCCTCTACAGTAGATAATGAGACACAGTTTTGTTTCTTACTGAACCATGCAATAAGATTATTTCCCATAAAGAAACAACCTCCACTTGTACTTTTCCGATCATCTATGCTTCCTGTCCAGTCTGCGTCACAATACCCTGCAAGACTTACAGTAGTGTCTTTAGTAAAAAAGATGCCAAGCTTGTAAGATCCATTTACATACCTGAGTATACGTTTGGCTGCAGTAAGATGACTCTCTTTGGGTTCAACTTGATATCTCGCACAGAGACCAACCGACAAACACAAGTCTGGACGACTTGCCGTGAGATAAAGCAACCCTCCGATTAGGCTTCTGTAAGCCGTTATGTCAACTGGTTTTCCCACCTCGTCTCTTGACAACTTTTCGTTTGATCCCATCGGAGTTTTAGCAGACTTGCTGTTTTCCATGCCGAACTTCTTTACCAAGTTTTTTGCATAAGTACTTTGATTCACGAATATTCCTTCAGACGTTTCTTTGACTTTAAGACCTAAAAAATAAGTAAGTTCTCCATTCATACTCATTTCAAACTCTTGAGTCATCACCTTGACAAACTTGTCAACCATTTGTTGTCTGGTTGAGCCGAAGACAATGTCATCGATGTAGATTTGCACCACAATGAATCCTTCTTCACTTTTGAAGGTGAACAGTGTCTTGTCAATACTGCCTCGCACATATTGATTATCAACCAGAAAGGTTGCTAACCTCCCATACCAAGCCCTAGGTGCTTGTTTGAGCCCATACAAGGCTTTGTTTAACTTGTAAACATGATTCGGATGCTTAGAATCCTGGAAGCCTTTTGGTTGTTCCACATACACCTCCTCTTGTAGATTTCCGTTCAAAAATGCACTCTTGATATCCATCTCATAGAACTTGAAACCCATTTTGCATGCCATGCCAAATAAAAACCAAATCGATTCTAGTCGAGCAACTGGTGCAAAGGTTTCTTCAAAATCAACTCCTTCGACTTGTGAATAGCCTTGTGCAACTAACCGAGACTTATTTCTGATAACATTCCCCTCTTTGTCTATCTTGTTTTTAAAGATCCACTTTGTTCCAACAACATTTACTTTGTCCGGCCTTGGAACAAGTATCCAAACATTCAGCCTTGAGAAGTTTGATAGTTCCTCTTGCATAGATGAAATCCAGAAATCATCAGTAATCATCTCTTTGTAAGTCTTAGGCTCAATCTTGGATACGAAGCAGATTTTATCAACTATATCCACAAGAGTTTGACGTTGTGTCATGAAGGAACAAAAGCTTGTTATTGTGCTTCCAACAAGCTGCTTAAAGTTGATTTGCTTCCCACGAGTGATTCTCTCCCCCTAAATCTCTCCTATGACATCTGTAAGGGAGTGATTCCTATGCACTTGTAGAGTTGTTGCTGTCACGAATTCTCTTGTGTTTGTGTTGTGATCATCTGCATCAATATCAGAGTTCCGATTGCTTTCACTGAAATTATCAAGGGTTAAGCGGAACGTAGATGAATCATCGAAAACAACATTCATTGTTTCTTGCACTGTAGACGTTCGTTTATTGTATACACGAAAAGCTGTACTTGATCCTGAATAACCAAGAAAAAACCCTTCATCACTCCGTGAATCTAATTTCCCCAAGTGATCTTTATCATTGAGAACATATACACCCAAACACATGAAAGTAATGAACTGTTGGTGTTTTTCCTTTCCAAAGCTCATAGGATGTCTTGTTGGTTCCTTTTCTTACATACACTCTATTGATAATGTAGCATGCGGTGTTGACAGTTTCAGCCCAGAATGATTTTGATACGTTGCTTCCATATAACATCGCCCTTGCCATTTCTTGCAAAGTTCTGTTCTTCCTCTCTACTACACCATTTTGCTGAGGTGTTCTCGGAGCTGAGAATTGATGCGCAATTCCTTGTTCCAAACAAAATTTCTTGAAGATGTCATTTTCAAATTCTCCATCATGATCACTGCGAATGTGTTTAATGCCTTCACGTTCGTTTTTCAACTGAAGTGCTAACAGTCTGAAGCTCTCAAATGCATCATTTTTCTCTCTAATGAATCTGACCCATGTGTAACGACAGAAGTCATCAACAATCACCAAAATATATCTTTTTCCTGCTAGACTCTCAACTTGAATGGGACCCATTAGATCCATATGGACAAGTTCAAGTGCCTGTTTCGACCTTACATCTGGTACAGACTTGTGTTGGGTTTTCACTTGTTTTCCCGAGTTACAGGGTCCACACACAAACTCATGATTTGCTTTAAGCTTAGGTAATCCTCTGATGATTTCCTTAGATGCTAGTTCAGCCATTGTTTTAAAATTCATATGTCCAAGACGTTGATGCCAAACCTGAGTTTCACTCTCTGATCTCGATGTCATGCGCTGAGTACCTGGAACCCACATGTAGCAATCATTTGATGTTCGAACTCCTTCTAGATGAATCAGTCGTCGACTATCAAAGGCTTGACAGGTCGTTCTTGTGAATGTAACGTCGAGTCCAATATCACATAGTTGACTAATACTAATCAGATTAGCTTTCAGTCCATCGACTAAATACACATCTGTCAACTTAGGATCCATAGCATTTACAGTTTGACCTTTGGCTCGAATTTTTCCTTTTGCTCCATGACCAAAAGTCACTCTGCAAGTCTTGACATTTTCCAGTCCCTGTAACGTTCCTTCTTCTCCTGTCATGTGCTTTGAGCAACCGCTGTCAAATACCATGTTCCTTTAGAGGTGGTTCAGTCAAGTATTCTATCAGCAGTAAAGGCCACTCTACTGTAGAGATCTACCCGTTTTACCCACATTTGTTGTCTATTTTCTCCATTTTAGGTAAATTTTTGTTGTCTCCTGATTTGCTGAATCTTTTGATACCATAGGCGGTATTGAGACTTTATGTGACCTTGGTTCCTGCAGTACCAGCAGCAAATCGCTCTCCTCCATCTTGATTGATGGTGATCACTTATCTGTTTCTCCCATCCGAGACCTGATCTTGATTGTGACTCTTTTGAGTATTGATCATGACTTCCCTTCTGTCCATGGTTAATGTTGACAGATCTGTTTGAAGCTCGAACAAATTTGTGTTCAACGACAGCGGCACCTTTGTATCCAAGGCCTTGATTGTCCTTGTCAGTTCTTCCAATTGTCAAGAGATAGTCAAGATCTTTGGTGCCTTTGGACAGCATTCTAATCTGTTTCATCTGTTCAGATAGTTGTCGTTCAAGTTCAGAATTTCTACCCCTTGTATTTGTTAGATCCTTCTCAGCTTTAGCCAGTTGATTTTCACACAACTGTTTTTCTGCTATCAAGCGCATGTTTTCTTGCTTTGTATCGACCAGCGATTTGACAAGCAGTTTGATTTGATCATCAGGCAACATGTCTAGTTCATCTTCAGAGTCTGTCTCTACCATATCTTTTTCTACATTGCCCAAAAGCTGAGTATCATCCCTGTGAGTGATTGGGTTCTTTTGACATTCATCTATTAGAACAACTGTTTGTTCAATTGCTTGTTCTATGTTTTCTTCCTCATGATCTTCGAGGCTGACAATGCCAATTCGAGCAACAAAGTGATTAAGTATATCACTCCCATCTTCATTGTCAGAATCTGACTCACTCATCGATGTAAACGCTGACTTCCCGTTCACTCGAGTGGTACACTCATTTTTGGTGTGTACATATCCTTTGCATTCATAGCATTGAATCGTCATTTTTCTCTTGGCAGTAGAACATTCGGCCTTGAAGTGTTCGTATCCTTGACACTCGAGACATTGCTTATCAGATTCGCGATTGTCTCTGTCTGATGAGACCTTGACAGAGGTTTGATACTCTCTTCTTTGTCCTCTCTCAGCTTTTCTCAAAAAACGTTTAACTATCAGACCAACTTTTTCTTCCAAGTCATCAGATACTTCCTTTTCATTTGATTCTTTTTCCGTGACTAGAGCTATACTCTTGCCTTTGTTTGTCATTCTGGGAGCTAATTGCAATTCACACGCTTGCATCATCCCTACTACTTGATCAAATTTGAGAGTATCCGAGTTTTGAGATACCTCAAGAGCTGACCTATGTCCATGAAATTTCAAGGGAAGACATCTTAGAAATTTCTTCACCAACTTCTTATCTTTGTATGTCTTTCCCAGAATCAGAGCTTCATGTGCAAGATACGACAATTTACTACTAAACTCATCAACAGTTTCTTCTTCTTGCATGGTCATATTTTCGAATTGAGATGCGAGAATGTCAATACGTGTCCTTTAACACTGCTCGTTCCTTCAAAACCGACTTGAAGAATACCCCATGCTTCTTTCGCACTTGTACATCCTTGTACCCTTTTAAACTGATTACTGTGAAGTGAGCTGAAAATAGCTGATAAGGCCTTAGAGTTCCATTTTGCATCAGCTTTTTCTTCAGCCGACCATTGTCTCCTGGGTTTTGGTTTGAGTGTCCCATCTTCGTCTCTGATCGTTGGCGGTTCCCATCCTTCTTCAACAGCAAGCCACACATCAGAGTCTATTACCTGAATGTTTTGTGCCATTTGGACTTTCCAGTGTCCATAGTTATCTGGATCTAGCTTGAGCGTTTAAGCTACTACCATCAGCTGTTGTTGTGGATTTTCCATTTTGTTCTCCAGGATCAAACACCTGAAACACTTAACAAAGTTATGCGGTGACCCGCTCTGATACCAATTGAAAATGGATTATATTACCAAACAACTTTGATTCCACAAAGAATTACGTTTTTATTAAGAACTCATTTTTACAAAAGACAATTCTAAAGATCAATTCTTCTAGCAAACAATCGATCCTAAAAACTACTTCTACAATTCGATAACCTAGAAGCACTATCTCAAAAGCTAATCTCTAAAACTACAATCCTCAAAATCCTTAGAACTGAATTACATCTCGAGATCCCTTTTATAGATGAAGAGCTCTTTTTATCTGTTTCCTAATTTTTAGGAATCCAACTAAAAATCCTCTTCTTGGAATATGATGATAAGATTCCTTCTTGATAATCCTTATCACATATTTGAAATTCAAACTTCAGAAGCTTCTGATCCCGACCTTCTCGCTTGTCTTCAACCGCTCGAGTCATGTGATCTTCAGCGAATCTTCAACTCGGTCTCTACAAATATATATATATATATATATATATATATATATATATATATTTTACAGTCTTCTTTTAGAAATATTTGCAGTTTTTGTTAAAGGGTTTCACGAGTATAACTTGAAAACATTGTATCAAGACTAGTTGTTCTTCATGTCGACCAAAAATAAAAATAAAAACAACAAAAAGAAGACTAGCTTTTCTTCACATATGCGAATTCATTTACACAGTGATATCTTTGGGTTTATCCGTAATTATTAGGAAAATCAATAAAAACAAATTTGTAAAGACAAGAGTATTTTAATCATAAATATAAAGATTTGTTCGCTACAATCATTTTATTCTTGTAGGGTACGATATGTTTTTGCATGATTTCTAGTTTTCTCCTATTTTAGATTGTTAATTAATAATGTGGCTTAAATTTAAAGATAGATAGATATCGTCTTTACACAGCACATGCATGATAGCCAAACAAGTTTTGAGTTTAGTCCTGCTCAACAAAATGTTAATTTTTGTGAAAAATGTCAGAAAATACTAGTATTTTTTTATATAAAATAGAGAAAGCATTAATTTCTTGGTTTGACCAAAGACAAATGATACATTTGTTAAAATTCAAACGCAAGAGTTTTGAAGTTGGAGCCAGGTAAATTTACATAAATTTGTCAAAGAACCACACCTAGTATTTCATAAACATACTATATTACAGTATTTCAACAACATAAGAATTTATGTGCGATAATATGTAATTTAGTAGAAAATACTTTAAAAATCCATACCTGTCAAAATAAATATTAGAAAAATTATTCTCATCCACTTATGCAATTCTTTCACTACAATTCAATTTAAAAAACTACATTGTCTTGCAATATTAGAGTTTGAAGATTTGAGTTATACATTATATTTTATAGATCTAATTGTTTCTAAAAATATAATCCTATTCTTTTGTTCTTAATGTCTTAAAATTGATTACCATATATCTTTGATAATTACATCCAAGAAAAAGATGAAAGTGTAATAAAAAAAAGAAACACAATCAAGTGCTATAATTGTGTTGATAATGCTTTGAGAGGAAAACCGCGTTATATGATTGAAACATGAATTCTAATCAAACATCATTAATCCTACTTTAGGTCCCTCACAATTACATTATTAATAATTTTTTTTTACAACTTTTTATTTACTTTTCTTTATCTTTCATCAATTAAGTCAACTATCTTTTCTCTCCCTTCTTAAACTTTTTCCTCATTTCAACAAATACACCCAATATTTCCTTACATTTAATGAAAAATTAAATAACCATGAAAATAATAAATAAATTATCGATTTTTTGTCCAAGAAAAAGTAATTCAAATGACTATAAATCATACTATTATTGATTCAATATTTATTTATTAATAAAAAAATTCTGAATTTTTTATAATAATTATATAATTCAACTAATTATTTTGACACCTATATTTAAATTTTAACTTTTGATCTATAATAAAAGATTATATATAAATTAAAAACTAAATTTGAAGTTATATCTTAGATTTTATCGATTTAGTCGACAAAAAAATATTAAATAAATTTGGTGATTAAATTACATAAATTATCTCTTAAAGTTTCTATATATATAACAACCTCGTATCTTATGGTAAATTTCACTAGTAAGGTACATGTATGTTTATATTTAATTTCATTAAGCAAAATCTCTTAAATTATCAAATACATAACCCTAAAAAAGCTATACATATGTGTAAGAGTCTCCATTATCCACGCTTCGTTGTCTGCTTAAAGGTAATTAGAATAAAAGTTTAACGAATTAATAAAAATAAAACAAAACCCTAATAAATCTCTAATCCAATACACACACTCTCTCTCTCCGTCTCTCACTAAAAGCACACTAAAAACTTCTCACTTACATTTCATTTTCTCATTTATCTCTTTTTTTCTTTCTTTGATATTCTGCAAGATCTCTCCATTGTTCTTCTGAAGAAAAAGGGAATAAAAACTCAGAAAATCAAAGTTTATATTATAACAATCTGATTAGATTGTTGTCTATTTGCACATTGATTTATGTAGTGACTAATTTGGAATTTTACCTTCTCGTCTCGAATTAGCTTTACTTTCTCAGCTTGATTCGTTTCGTGAATCCAGAGTAAGTTTCTACCTTTAATTCAAAAAACAAAAATTTGCTTTTATGGCTTATTCACATGAGGCTTCAAGTTAAGAAGATCCTCTTTTGTAAGTGTGTGTGTTTTATTTTTGTGTGTGTTGTAATTGTTGTTTGTTTCTGGCTTTGCTGTTGCTTATCCTTTACTTGGATGATTTGTGAACTTGAGTTAGTTTTTTTTGTCTTTTAACTTTTGATATTTATGTTTATAAATTTCTCAATATTTAATTTTTATTTTGTTTCTTCTCTGTATCACTATTTGCTCAGCAGCAGTTGCTACTGGAGCTACTGACCTTACTGTATTTTCTTCAAATAGTTATTTATTTAGGTAAATTTGTTTACAAAAGTTGAGTTTACCAATCTACAGTTGATTGAAGTATGCTAAAGTTTTTGGCTTGAAATTAGTAGGGAGTGGCCTTTCTTTATGTGCTTGAATCTCTTCTCTGCTCATTCGGTTTTCCTCTTTTCTGGTTCCACTTAATAGTCCATTGTCTCGGTTTATTGTCCTTAATTGGCCTTGAAGATCTTTCAAGCCTTAGCCATAGAGATAATTCAGGTGTCTGTAAAAAATAATTTGATTGAGAGTTATCAGATTTAGAAAGGTTAAACTTTTAGCACTATGAAAGAGAGTGGAATTATATCATAAGGTCAGAGGAGAGTATATGTTTGACTGATTAGTGTTTTATTTTGAATATTTATGTGATGGTTTGAACACAAGGCAAATTATGTGAAAATGATTGTTACCCTTGATAGATATTGTTGTAACCAGGGATGTTAATGCTTTTCCATTGGCTTTTGATACTGCAGATTAGTCTATCGCGAGTTAAGCTGGTGCTTCTTTGGTGAGAAGCAAGATGAACATCGGGTGTAAAGTTCTGGTCTTTTTCACACTTTTCTGCACTGTAACAGCAGAGATTTACATTGTGACTGTGGAAGGAGAACCAATCATAAGTTACAAAGGTGGTGATAATGGCTTTGAAGCAACTGCTGTGGAATCCGATGAAAAAATTGATACCACTAGGTACCCCGTGTTTTCTCTTCTTCAAGTACAATCTTACTAACAGCTGAATTACCGAGAGGCTTTATTTTGTTTAACCACTACGATTAGGAACCGTGCATGTAGGATTTGGTGGTTTCTTCATATTTCTTAGCTTTCACGGGGGCTGTCATTGATGTGAATCACAAATCTTTGACTAGGATCTTTGGCATTTTGTAATCGTTGATTGCTAACAATCTGTTACTTCTCTTTTGGCAGTGAATTGGTGACATCCTACGGCCGTCACCTTGAAAGGAAACATGATGTGCTTCTTGGAATGCTCTTTGAGGAAGGATCTTACAAAAAGCTTTACAGTTATAAACACCTTATAAATGGATTTGCAGCTCATGTTTCCCCTGATCAGGTGAAATCCTATTTAAGGTAGTCTCTACAAATTTCCTTTTTATTGTTGTAGCTCCTTACACTATTCCACTTCATTAGTAGGCGGAAATGCTTCGTCGCGCGCCTGGTGTGAAATCTGTGGACAGAGATTGGAAAGTGAGGAAGCTCACCACACATACACCACAATTTTTGGGATTGCCAACGGATGTTTGGCCAACTGGTGGTGGTTACGACAGAGCTGGGGAAGATATTGTTATTGGCTTTATTGACTCAGGGATATTTCCGCATCACCCAAGTTTTGCCTCTCACCACACAGCAGTGCCTTATGGCCCTCATCCTACTTACAAAGGGAAATGCGAAGAAGATGCTCATACTAAGATCAATTTCTGCAATGGGAAGATTATAGGAGCGCAGCATTTTGCTGAAGCTGCTAAAGTAGCTGGTGCATTTAATCCGGATGTCGACTATGCTTCACCAATGGATGGCGATGGACATGGAAGGTTGGCCTTGCTGATTTTGATTTTTATGCTTCTTTGTTTTTCTAATTGACTAATTGAAAATTGGCTCTTCAGTCATACAGCAGCTATTGCAGCTGGAAATAATGGTATTCCAGTGAGGATGCATGGTTATGAATTTGGAAAAGCAAGTGGAATGGCTCCTCGTGCAAGGTAGATAGATAAACAACTCAGAAGGTTTTATATACATTTGCTGTTCCTGTCTTTCATAATCTAACGCAATCTTGTTTCAGGATTGCTGTTTATAAAGCTCTCTACCGGCTTTTTGGAGGTTTTGTAGCTGATGTGGTTGCTGCCATTGATCAGGTAAGCTAGAACTTAACACAATACTGAATTGGATAGAACAAATATATGAGATAATGATATCTCCTGCTGAATTTGTTCTAGTTTCATCAAAGCTCTGCTTGTTTGTTCTGTTTTGAGATTTTACTTCACAAATGAAATTATCTCTTTAACTTCTAACTTCCACGAATCTCTAATATTTGACACTGGTCGAAAAGGTTTATCATCATCTAAATGTGTATGCTTTTTCTTCTCTTCTGAGCAGGCTGTTCATGACGGAGTAGATATATTGAGTCTCTCAGTTGGTCCAAACAGTCCTCCAACTACCACCAAAACAACATTCTTGAATCCATTCGATGCTACACTTCTTGGGGCAGTAAAAGCTGGTGTTTTTGTTGCTCAAGCCGCTGGAAACGGAGGTCCCTTTCCGAAAACTCTGGTTTCATACAGCCCTTGGATAACTACTGTGGCTGCTGCAATTGATGATCGCAGATACAAAAACCATCTGACCCTTGGAAATGGGAAAATGTTGGCCGGAATAGGATTATCCCGTGGGTTTCTCCTTTCTCTGTTATATATAGTTAAATATGAGTCTTTCTATTTTTTGTTTGAGGAATCATTATATGTTTGTGCAGCTTCGACTCGACCTCATCGTTCTTATAAGATGGTCTCTGCTAATGATGTTCTGCTTGGTTCTTCTGGTATGAAATACAATCCCTCGGACTGCCAGAGGCCAGAAGTCTTGAACAAAAAATTGGTGGAAGGAAACATTCTACTTTGTGGATATTCTTTCAACTTTGTTGCTGGTTCAGCTTCAATCAAGAAAGTTGCTGAAACTGCCAAGCATCTTGGTGCCGCTGGTTTTGTTCTTGTTGTTGAAAATGTTTCTCCAGGAACGAAATTCGATCCTGTTCCTTCTTGTATTCCAGGAATCCTGATTACTGATGTCTCTAAGTCAATGGTAATGCAGTTTCGATGTGTTTGCTAAACAGAATATTATGCATTCACTTCATCATGTTTTTCTCAACTTGGAACGCCATTTTTTTTCCTTAGGATTTGATAGATTACTACAACATCACAACGTCTAGGGATTGGATGGGAAGGGTAAAGGACTTTAAAGCTGAAGGAAGCATCGGAGATGGTTTGGAACCCATTCTTCACAAATCTGCACCTGAAGTGGCTCTGTTCTCTGCCCGAGGACCTAACACCAAAGATTTCAGCTTTCAGGATGCTGATCTTCTCAAACCAGATATTCTTGCTCCAGGATCACTAATATGGTCTGCGTGGTCTGAAAATGGAACTGATGAGGCTAATTATGTCGGTAAGCATTTCATCAAATCTTGTCAAAATTATTCATAAGTACTGTCGAACAAGAGACTAAATATGTAGTTTCCGAGTGTTGAACAGGTGAAGGATTTGCACTAATTTCTGGTACAAGTATGGCTGCACCACATATTGCGGGTATAGCTGCTCTAATAAAACAGAAGCATCGTCTGTGGAGTCCAGCTGCTATCAAGTCAGCTTTGATGACAACATCAACAGTCATAGATCGAGCAGGAAGACCTCTCCAAGCACAGCAATATTCCGAAACAGAGACAGTAACGCTTGTTAAAGCAACTCCTTTCGATTATGGAAGTGGTCATGTCAATCCAAGCGCTGCTTTAGACCCTGGTCTCATCTTTGATGCAGGTAAATTGTCTTACTCAATTGACTGAAATCTTGGTTTTCATTCATTCCCTCTGCGGTCTCTGTTCATTCAGACACTCATTGGTTTTGTTGGGCTCGGTTTACGTGGCCATATCCTTTATTGATTGACTGAATTTTCTTGAAGGTTATGAGGACTACATAGGTTTCTTGTGCACCACACCGGGTATAGATGCTCACGAGATAAAGAACTTCACTCACACACCTTGCAATTACAAAATGGGACATGCTTCAAACTTCAACACACCATCCATAGCCATCTCTCATCTGGTGAGAACACAAACGGTAACAAGAAGAGTGACAAACGTTGCAGGAGAGGAAGAAACATACACAATCACGTCTAGGATGGACCCATCAATCGCCATTGAAGTGAGTCCTCCTGCAATGACAGTTAGAGCAGGCGCTTCAAGAACCTTCACGGTGACTCTAACAGTGAGATCAGTAACTGGAGCTTATAGCTTTGGACAGGTTACATTAAAAGGAAGCCGAGGGCATAAAGTGAGTCTCCCTGTGGTTGCTATGGGACAAAGGCGATGAAGAATATATGTGAGATTTTTGTGATCTTATTATAATTTATATTTTTGTAATATGGTGTTATAATAAGAAAGTAGTTTTGTTCGAGTAAAATAGAAGAAGAATAATACAGTTTGTATAATTAGTTTTATTTATTTTTAACTCCATCTTTAAGAAATACGAATGATACGGTTAAGTGATACATTTATGCTTTTAGCTCTGTTAACTATTAAATTTCTTTTAAAAGAAAGAATATGCTCTACTTTAGTGTGGAATTAAGAATGTGGTTTTATTTCTAATCCTGTTATGTGAGTCGGAAAAACAAACATTTGACTCTGTGTGAACTTCTTTATCGCGGGGAAGGTTTCTTTTCTTGCATGATTCATTGATTTTACCAACACAATTCCGACCTAATACTTCTTCTCTCTGAGTTTGGTTAACTGCAATGACACCTAAAGACCATCTAAAATCTAGTGAAATTCTCTTCATTACTTAAATATATATAAACAATAAGTATGTAAAGTGTATCACATAACCAAACAAATGACTACTTTACTTACATCAATACTTGTCTCTCTCATTATCATTCTCTATTTTTCTTCAGCAGCACCGAACCTTGTTGAGAAATCCACTTTAGTATATTTGGGGTTTGGTTTTGAGTCAGAAACCCAATTTCTTACAACGATAACTAATGTGGTTGAGGGAGATTTGCTCGAATACTCTAGTGTAACATGCCATTTGTCAGAAGGAGCATTGTTGTCTAAAGGTGTGAAGAGTTTGCTCATGAAGCTTAAACCAAATATATTCTGCTTAGCCGTCACCCCGAGCATTGGTATTAAAAATGTGAACATCATAGGTGTGAATGCTCAACATAGATGCTCGATATTGGTAAATAGTTATAATAAGAAACACTAATATTGTTATAAATTAGTTTACAAAATTAGGTTATTGTAACTCTAGCCTTTCAACTAACCTTTAGTGTGACATTAGTTGTAAATGTTTCATTTCTTTTGTGTGTGGTCGCGTCATCTCATCTATCTCATGTGGAGTAGTACCAAATTAAATTTTTGTTTCCTTTTGTTTCTTGTTGAGAATTTCATATCTATCCCAAAAAAATACCAATGAGACAACATAAAAATTTTACATAAAATAATCAAATCACCTTGAACAGTTTGATTCTTTAAAAAATATATATTATAAAAAAATGTTTCATAAATAATAAAACTATGAAAAACCCATCAGACAGATTTATAAAAATAATTATTATAAAAATATTTTTATTGAACTCACATTTGACAAATCATATTATACACATTATTAAAACAATCTGTATAATCGTTGAAAAATAATTTTTATAATCCTATGACAATCAATAACAAACATTTCACATAAATTGTAATTTCTTAAACATGTGAATTCAAACGTTTAGAAAAAACACAAAAAATATAACTCATAATTTAGAAGATTTTTTCTATTGATTTTTATCCATGAATATACGAATTTGTAGAAGCATAAACACACATTTGACTATTAATAAATTTTAGTTCAATTATAAATAAATAAAATTTCATGTAAAATCTTGATTTATATTAACATTCAGTATCATCATACCTAAAATAATATAAATTAATATATATATATATATAATAAATAGAGATTTAAAAGATATCAAAACCATTTTTGATAAGTTTTAGTAAGAAAAGCATAATATCGTTTTTGTAACTAATGTAATTATCAAAATAATAAAATATATTATAAGAATAAATTTTACTAAGACATTAGTAATTAACTACGATAATATGAAATGTGGTGTTGAAACGTAATTATTTATTAAATATATACTTATTAACTACTCTATAAAATGAGGATATATATTGATCAATGATTTTATATATTAGAATCATCTTTATATTTATCCATGTTAATATTTAACGTGTTGTTGTGAAGTAGACATTACTACAGATATTTATAATCGATCGTATTAATATTGAACATAGTGTTTACAAATTAATTTTTTTGTATAGAGGTATAGTTAACTTTATATATATCTCAAGAAATACCAAGGAAACAACATGATAATTTAGAGAAAAACAATCAAATCACCATTTAAAAAAAAAGTATATATTAAATAATAAAAACAACGTAGATACTCTGGAGACTTTATGCCTAGGATAACATGGAAAACGCCATAGTGACTTCTCCTCCGTCAGCCAAGAAAACTGCAGCAACATGGACATCGACTGTTGCTGGCTCTGCAAAACAACGGAAAAAAGGGAAAACCTTTATTATTGGAGAACGGCGAATTATGCGTTACCATTCCAAATTCTGTGATTGAGAAGAATTTACATGAGTGGTAATGCTTTGTTCTAGGACAATTTTATTCAGATGCTCCTAAACCAGGAGCAATTCATGCTATTGTGAATGGCACATGGAGCAAAGCAAAACATATCTCGGTGTCTAAGGTTGATGAGATTGCTTACTTGTTCAAGATTTCGAATGAGGCTACTAGGAGAAGGCTTCTCTAGCAGGGTTTGTGGCAAATTGAGGGCCAGACCATGTTTGTGGCCAAGTGGTCTCCGGGTGTGGAGCTTGTAAAACCAGAATTAACGGCAGCGCCAGTTTGGCTCGAGTTCGGAGATGTACCTTCCCAATTCTTCTCGGTTGAAGGTCTGGAGCATATAGCAGGTATGGTTGGTGAACCAGTTAGATGCCATCCCTCTACGCAGAAGAAGTTATATGTTGAAGTTGCTCGGGGTTTAACAATTATTGACCCAAGGAAGCTGCTCCCAAGATCAATTAAAGTGAGGTCTCAGACAGGACATGTGGAGATGTGTGAAAGTATCTAGCCCGTGGATGCCTCATACATGTTCATCGTGCAAGCAGTTGTGCCGTTCACTACGTCATTGCCCAACAGCACCCAAAACCGCACATAGGGATTGTTACTTTTGGGTTTTTACCCATTGGGTACCCAAAATCCGGAAGAAAAATAAAAACACAAAGTCTTATTTCAATAACAAAAAATAACTGGGCTTTAATTAGGTATTTTACCCATAACAAATGAGCTTTTTTCGGGTATACCCATTGGGTAACGGGTACCCAATGAGCTTTCAATTATATATTATCTCCTTTTTTTTTTTCTTTATATTTTTTTACTCTATCATCTTTTTTACTTTTTAACTCTCTTCTTTTCTTTTTGAACTTTTTTTTTTACTTTCTTATTTAATTACCCTCTTTTTTTTTACTCTCTCTTCTCTTTTTTTATTCTTTCTCCTCTTTTTTACTATCTCTCATCTTTTTACTCTCTCTCCTCTTTTTGCTCCATCTCCTCTTTTTACTCTCTCTCATTTTTTTTTCTCTTTTTACTCTCTCTCATCTTGTTAACTCTCTCTCATCTTTTTAACTCTCTCTCTCTCTCCTTTTTTTATTCTCTCTCCTCTTTTTACTCTCTCTCCTCTTTTTACCTCTTTTTAATCTCTCTTCTTTTCTTAGCTATTTGTACTCTCTCTCCTATTTTTACACTCTCTGTTTTCTCTATTTACTCTCTCTCCTATTTTTACTCTCTCTCTCCTATTTTTACTATCTCTCATCTTTTTACTCTTTCTCCTATTTTTACTATATCTCATCTTTTTACTCTCTCTTCTGTTTTTACTCTATCTCCTCTTTTTACTTTCTCTCTCATCTTTTTACTTTTTTTAAACTCTTTTTACTCTCTCTCCTCTTTTTACCTCTTTTTAATCTCTCTTCTTTTCTTAGCTATTTGTACTCTCTCCTCTCTTTTTAATTCTTTTTACTCTCTCTCTTCTCTATTTACTCTCTCTCCTATTTTTACTCTCTCTCCTATTTTTACTATCTCTAACTCTTTTTACTTTCTCTTCTCTTTTTTATTTTCTCTCCTCTTTTTTACTCTCTCTCCCTTTTTTATTCTCTCTTCTCTATTTACTCTCTCTCCTATTTTTACTCTCTCTCATATTTTTACTATCTCTTATCTTTTTACTCTCTCTCTTGTTTTTACTCTATCTCCTCTTTTTACTCTATATCTTTTTTTTTTAATTTTCTCTCCTCTTGTTTATTCTCTCTCTTTTTTTACTCTCCTATTTTGAATTATTTATAGTATTATAATTTTTTCTCTTTTTACATGTGGGTACCCATATAAAACTCATATATTATTGGGTTTTTTCTGGGTAGTCTTAATAAGACTTTAAGTCTTATTGGGTTTTTTTATTTTGGATTTTTTCTGGACGGGTTTATTTTGAGTTTGGGTCGGGCTGGGTTTTTCTACCCAAAATAACATCCCTACAGGTTGCAACTCTACCACTCATCAGATCGAGATATGTCCGAGAAGTATAAAATCTGCTGGGAAAAGAATTGCAGCTAACTCTAATGCAGCTGCAGTGCCTGTTGCCCCAATAGCAAATCCTTTGCCTTCACTAGTGCCTACTCATGAACCCAGACCAGTTGACCTTCCATCTCAAGCTGCAGTGGCTTCTCAAAAGAGTACCCCACAACTCTCTCCAAAAACTGTAAAAGAACCTGCTCAAGATGTTGCAGAACGTAGTCAACAGGCTGTTAAAGAGCTCTCTCTCCATCTTACTCTCAAGCGACTGTGGAAGTATCAGATTGTGGGTTATTGTCAGTTGATATTGGTCTTCAAAATGGTTCTAAGGCTCCTGCTCCGCCTAACATTGCTCCAAGCCCAGTCTTCTTGGTTTACGATATGAGTTCATCGATTCAATTCCAAATTTTCATATTGTTTTGGAAGGTTAGACGATCCTTCAAATGAAAGCCATCAGTGTGGATGGAAAAATTGTTCTATTCCAACGTAATTCCCACACGAGTTCAAGCGACGAAACGGTTACAGCTGCAAGTAACATTTCATTTCTCAAAAGTCTTTAGGTGTAAGAGTTTGCTCATGAAGCTTGCACCAAATATATTATGCTTAGCCGTCACCCCGATACTCGATATTAAAAATGTGAACATAGGTGTGAATGCTCAACATGATGAGAACATTAGGTATGATTTCAACGCAATGAGTATAATTGCTGATTGTGATGTCAAGTTTGAACTGTCTAAATGTTTATTAGAATGTTTGTGTTTAAAGAAAACCAAAGAGCATACATATGAGCAAAAAGAAACTCTATAAACCTTCATATCTTAGCTTAAAAGAGAAAGAAAGAAAAATAGTATATTTGAGACTACCATAAAGCTTGAATCGACTTCAAGGGTCTTTTTGAGAATACTCTTCAGACCTCCATAGAAAAACGATGAAGAGTCTCAGATACATTTGGAAAACCTAGCAGAGACATATAGTAAGAAATAAAGCAAATATCCAATAGGTGCCGTTTGTGGTTAGAGGCTTGGTATGCACGTATCTGGCCTTCTCTTTGATTAGGTTACCAAAGTATGCCAATTTGGGATTTTTTTCTGGTTTATATTCCTTAATTACCTCATGATTTCTTAACTCTTATGTGATTTTTTTCCAACTCCAGTAGACATTATTTGAGATTTGGAGAAATTCGTTTTTGTTAGGTTTCTCAGATACATATATAACCTTTAGGTACTTATCTATTATTGTAATTTCTTTTTTCCTTTTAATTAGGATAATGATAAGTTTTAAAACTATTTCTCACAATATTTTGGTTTGAGATATATTTCAAATATACAAATATTTGATCATATCTACATATAATTATATCTTCAAAGAAAATCTAAATTATTCTGAGACTCCATTGGTACATTTATGCCTTTAGCTCTGTTAACTACTAATTTGTTCAAAAGAAATTTTTTTTCTTCTGATTTCGTGTGGAAAATAAGAAAATTCTTATAAGAACATTAAGATGTTAAGAATCAAGAAGCTCACAATCAATCTTCTGGAAATAAACCTTCATGGTTCGAAGATCATAACCAACATTATAATTTTGTTGAGCCATTGCACCAATAACACTCATATCATCAAACGTGTTCATTGTCATAGCCAAGCAAAAGCTATCTCCACTTTCACTACTAACAAACAAGCTCTCAACGTCTAACGCTAGCTCAGCACCGCCGCCAAAATGGAACGTAACGACTGGAAAGCCATAGAGATCAAGCTTAAGATTCCCTTCGTAGCAAGGTTTTGTGTATGGCTCCCAATCTTTGACGCGCCTGAGAACTTCTCCGAGACGAATATCTATTTCTTCAGAGAGAGTTTCGTAAGCTTCTCTAGTTAGAATCGTCTGTGAACAACCTGTGTCAATGACCGTGCCTCCTCGGGACCCATATCTCCGGAAAAAATGTGGGTTCAATGTCAAGAAGTTTCTCTCCTAAGGAGATTGCTTGGAGTTCAAGGTAGTAACGGTCTTGGTAGATGTGTAAAGGCGTTGGATCGCCTTCGATTCTGGCACCATTTCCGAGGATGAGAGTGTTGTGAGGATAAGTAGGATCATATAAGCTGCCGAAGCAGTAAGAGAATTTAGATCCGAAACTGCGGTTTACTACAGAGAATGTACCAGGACCTAAACCAAGCACTCCACTATAATGACTGAAACCGGAGTTCTCTTGTCCGCAGCCAAAAACAATGTTTGGTCTAGAGATTATACCGTCATCAGACGTTTGAAATGTGAGCTTTTCTTTGGCTAAAACGCCACTGGTGCTTGAATGGTCGCGATATCGGAGGTGGAATCGACAAGTTCCGGTCTTCTGATCCATAAATATTTGGGGCATTGCATTTGGTGCTGATTGGCAAGAAGCGTTACGGGTAAGTGGAAGATCTTGAAGGATGAAAAAAGGGAATGGTTTGAGGGTAACATTTGCAGGGAAGACACTGGATCCAAGTTAGGTCACTACCTGTGTCTATGAGTAAGAGTTGCGAGACCGGTGGGTCTCCGATAGAAATGTTTGCAAGGAATGCTGCTGGATTTGAAAGAGGAGTGACATGTGAGACTATATCAGCTGATTTCGTGGTCCTCAAGTTATGTAGACGAGATTTAGGACTTGACTTATATTGCAAGTAATCGAGTTTTCTGTTAGGTGATTCTTGGGTTTTGATTGATTTTGATTGCAATAGCCTTAGCTTAAGGCTAGGACATTGTTTCGAACAAGTGAGAGCGATTAGAGTGATTAGAAAGGCTGCACGAATATGTAATGTAAGAGAGATTGCCATTTGATAATGAAGAATTTGGTTTTATTTATGATCCTTTTAAGTGAGTCGGAAAACAAAGACATTGAGACTCTTTGTGTGAACTTCTTTATCGTATGGAAGGTTCCTTTTCTTGCATGATTCATTGATTTTACCAACACAACTTCAACAAATACTAATCTGATTATATTTTAGGCAAAAAATTTACTTTCATGTACTTCACATGTTTAGTCTAGACTCAAATATGTTTCCAACAAAATGAGGAACACAAACGAAAAGAGTACCATGATCATGGATTCTTCATTCTTGATTCCTGATTACAAATCAATTAATCTCATCTTTGTCTTCTTTTATTTATTTTTTCAAATTAGATCGATGGACAAGACACAATTCATAACACAAAACTTATATAATCATTAGCTCCACATTCTTTTTTTTTTTTTTTTTTTTTTTTTTTTTTTTTTTTTTTTTTTTTTTTTTTTTTTTTTTTTTTTTTTTTTTTTTTTTTTTTTTTTTTAGAGAGAGAGAGAATTCTCTCATCAAGAATATTCTTGATTTTGCGAAAATAACATATTAGTTGTAAAATTTTCATTTAATGCGTGGTGGCATCATGTCATCTGAAAGTGGAGTAGTAGCAAATTCAATTTTTGTGTACTTTTCTTTTTGTTGTAAATAATTAATTGCATACCTATCTCAAGAAATACTAATGAGACAACATAAGTTTTTACAAAAAAAAAATCAAATCACGATGAACAAATTGATTCTTTAAAAGGTATATGTTGCATAAATAATCGAAAAAACGATATAGTGTCTCAGATAGATTTGGGAAACCTAGAAGAAATTCTCCTTTTAATACAAAAGAAAGCCCTAAAAACTAAATTGGTAAATAATAAAAAGAAAGAAAAAAAAATCAAAAGAACATCAATCCTCCATAGCCAATCGGTGCCGTATGTGTTTAGCGACTAGGTATGCACGTAAGCATGATAAACAGATTTGGCATTCTCTTTGATTATGTTACCTTAGTATGCCAAATTGGGATCTTCTTCTGGTTCATATTTCTTAACTATGTCACGATTTCGTTTGCGTGACCGACTCAAAACTACCAGAAAACGAGCCTGTGAGACTCCCACAAAAAAGAAAGAAGAGAAACAAGATGAACAGGAAACAAGTTGAATTTTCCCAATGGAGTTGACATTGACTGTTTGGAAAGTTTTTTTGTTAAGATTTATGAGATAGAGAACACATCGGCTCTACTTAGCTTTGTTTATATAAATATATTATATTTTTTTTTTTTCTATTAGGATATGTTTTAACACTATATTTTGGTTTAAAATATATTTGAAATATACTTGGCCATATTAACATATTATATAATATAACTTTTTTGATTGGATGGGAATGAACGAAGAAATACTAAATCCTTGTATAACAAATTTTATAATCGAAATATTCTGATATTATTTTTATGATATACATATATATATATAATTATTATTTTTAGATACAATTAATATATTTATTAAGTCTAGACAATCGGATTTGGGTCGCTTCTTATCTGGGTTTGAGTTTTTCGAATAAGAAACTTTTGGACTAATATATAATATGTTACTAGTTTGGTTCAGTTTTGGATCTGTTCCATTCGGGTTCACATGAAAGAAAAACTTAAAAAATATCTGGATATTCGGAAAATATTTGAAGATCCGAAAAACACCCGAACACCAAAATATACGAATAACCATATGTTTTTGGGTATCTAATACCCGATCGGGTACTCAACCAGTTTCGAGTAGAAACCAAATCCAGACTAATATGTGTGGTTATTTACGATGAAGATCCCGGCCTGACATGAACCTGCTTTTCTAGGTTGGTTTTGGTCCAGATTCATGCATAGGGCTAATACTTATGAACAAAATTAACGAATAATAATCATGTATTGCATGTGTTTAGTCTGGTTCCAAACTATGTTTTGTTTATTCTCTTTCTCAGAAGGAAACATGAACGGATCACTTCGATTCGATACTTGCCAAGCTTCCATTTGAGTTTGGATGACATGTAAAGATCATGCTGCACCCAACATTTTTAAAGGAATTATTTCATTTTCTTTAAGGATAATTTGTCACAGCATTTTTCCATCACACTTATTGACACTCTTTATTACTTATATGTATAGGCATTGAGTATGTAAATTTTGTCACATAAACAAAAAAGGCAATTTACTTTACATCAATGTTCGTCTAATTAGAATTCCGGATAATGGTGGCTTCCATTTGATAATGGTGCCAAAACAGTGGGAGAGACGACACCTTTAAATATCGAAAATGATTTATATTATGTTAAAATGAAAGCTTCTTCTTGGTTGTGGAAATGGCTGCAAAATCTAAGGTATTTGGCAAAACATTAGATGTACAATTGGTAGTGTGTTGTCTACTTGTCTTATTGGTTTGATTATTGGTCAACTCTGGGACGTCTTATCGATCTGCTTGGTCCTGCTGGTCCACAACTTACAGGCATCTCAATAACGGCTTCCATTGTGGAACGTTGTCAAAACAACACATGGATCCTCCCTTCTCCGAGAACAAGCACTTGGGTTTGAGTTCTATTAAATTGTTAGTCAAACTCCTATAAAAAATGTTGGACCTTTAATTATAAGAGATTATTTTCGATAAAAAGTTTTCATCAATTTCAGTAGAATATCGATTGAAAAGCAAAAAACGTATCTTAGTCATGGATATCAGTCATCACATCAAGATATTCATAAACAAAACAAGCATTCTTCACACCTCAACACTTATACTCATCTAAGCCATGTAAAGATCATCTTGCACCTAAAATACTTTAAGGAATATGTTATTCCATTTTCTTTAAGCCATCTTTTGTTACAACATCTTTGTTTCATAATATTTAATTAACGTTCTTCGTTAGTTATATACCCATTGAATATGTAGTGTGTCACATAAACGAAAAAATGGCCTTTTACTTTACATCAATGCTCGTCACTCTCATTATCATTTTCCGTTTTTCTTCAGCATCACAAAACCTTGTCCTTAGTCTTGTTCATTCCAACAAAATCTATCCCTTAGAACCACCACATGTCTCTCATTTGGAGGAAGCGTCTATTGCACGTATAGATTACTTGCAATCCAAGGCACGTGGGGATGTAATTGCACACATTACCCCTAATGTCCCTTTAATCCCAGAGGCTTTCTTGGTGAACATATCGATAGGTAGTCCACCAATCAGGAAACTTCTCCACATTGACACAGCAAGTGATCTTACATGGGTACAATGTAGTCCTTGTACCAATTGTTACACTCAAAGCCTTCCCATTTTTAATCCTTCAAGATCTTACACATACAGCAAAGCAATTTGTAGAACCTCTGAATACACTATGCCTAGCTTAAGATTCGATGCAAAATCCAAATCTTGTGAGTACTCCATGAAATACATGGATGGTACAGGGAGCAGAGGCACCATTGCTACAGAAACACTAATGTTTAATACAATATATGGTGAGTCTTCATCAGCTTCTTTACCAAATGTGGTCTTCGGTTGTGGCCATAATAACTACGGTAGTCCATTAGTTGGAACCGGCATTCTTGGTTTAGGATATGGAGAATTATCGTTGGTTCATCGATTCGGTTCCAAATTCTCATACTGTTTGGGAAGCTTAGACGATCCTTCTTATCATCATAACGTCTTAGTCATAGGAGATGATGGTGCCAATATTTTGGGAGATACAACACCTTTAGACATCGTAAATGGTTTATATTATGTTAAAATAGAAGCCATCAGTGTGGATGGAACGATTCTCCCCATTGATCCATCGGTATTCCAACGTAATTACCTAACTGGTTTAGGTGGTACAATACTAGACACAGGCAATTCATTAACAATACTAGTTGAAGAAGCATATGAACCATTGAAAAACATGATTGAAGATGTTTTTGATGAAAGATTTACAACCACAAATATACATCAAGATGGTAACTTTATATTGGAGTGCTACAAAGGAGATTTTGAGAGAGATTTGGTCGGATCTGGATTCCCCATTGTAAGGTTTCACTTCTCAGAAGGAGCGGAGTTGTCTTTGGATGTGAAGAGTTTGTTCTTTAAGAGTACACCAAATGAGTTCTGCTTAGCCGTGACTTCGAGCATTGGTCATAATTTGAACATCATAGGTGTGACGGCTCAACAGAGTCATAACATAGGATATGATCTTAAAGCAATGAAGGTTTCTCTAGAGAATATTGATTGTGGTGTCCTCTTTGATTACTGAATATAACTTGACATTTCTTTATAATGTTTGAGTTCAAACAAAACCAAAGAAGATGTATATATATATATATATATGTGCAAAGAAACTCTATACACCTGTATAACTTCGTTTGTTCAGAATGACAAAATCGATTCAAAAGAAAGAAAAGAAAAAAAAACAATGAAAAATTCTCTCTCACAACAGTGAAGAAGACAAATAGATATAGCAACAAAAAAACAGATTAGAAAAAAAATAAAACCAAAGTCTCCTTTTCCAACCGAATGAAGTATATAAATTGAGGAAAAGCTTCTATAGACGTGTAGTGTTAACAGCTTCAAGGAGTCTTTTTGAGAATACTCTTCAGAAGGTGATTTTGATCATTCATGTGGTTGGAAAAGTTGAACGTTGGTCAAAGAATCTGAGTGTATAGAGGAAAATACCCTTTTAATCACAATTGCCAAGTGACTGTTCTTGTGTAATTTGAGAAGAGATCCAACAGTTTATCGAGAGTATCCGGGTGAAATTTCCTTCCAAATAAGTAACAAGGTCTTTTGATTCCGTTCCACATACAAGGCATCCATATTTCTTCACCCTGTTTTGTTGTTAACCACAATGAAAGGTATAAAAAACATCAGAGCTACAATTCAGTAGAACAAAAAGAAATACTGGTTTTGTAAGAACGTACCATCCCAACACTTGTGACATGTACTACTGTGTCAGCAGACTGTAGATCGATAAATAAAAAGTTCAATACTTTAGGTGAGACAATGGAGGAAAATATATAATGCCAAAGATGGTAGTGGTTGGTTACAATACCGTGAGGTTGTATAGTAACTCGGGTGTGATATCCTCTGGCATATATGTTTTTGGATGCCATTTTCTCTCTGACCAATCAACTTGTGTTACTGTCCAGTTAGAAATGCCAGTGGGATCGAGCATCTGCAACCGAAATATATAGATCAGATGAAGAGAAAAAGAAATTTCAGAGAGATACTATTTTACTTTTTGAATTGAGAACGGTTTCTTACATGAAAGAATGTTGGCAGATAGTGTTCATCAGCTATGCAGTTCTTGTTGTTCTCTATACCTGGCTGAATAAAAAAAATGGAAGTGCTTCTTTATTAATGAATGGTTTTATATCACTACATATTATGCCTTTGTAAGTAAGAAAAAAAAGGAAGGTAGATAACATCTGTTTGGATGGATACTCACTCCACAGTAATCCCGGAATTTAGTGTAGTAAAGACTATCTGCCATAGTTGCTACAGCGTGTTGTCGTCTCATGGTGAACCACTGCATGAAGGAATCCAAATGTAAAATTTCGATTCAGTAAAATGAATGCAAAACTAGTCTCTAAAGGAGATACCAGCACTGAAACAGATCCCATGCTTTATATGTTCCTAAAGTGTTTGTTATGTAATGGCATCAGGTATGCATAATTACTAGCTAGATCAATGAAACAATTGTTTTACCTGAGCACCCTTTCGAAAATCCTTCTGTGCAATTTCAGGCAACATGTGATTCATATGCCTGCCTGCTCCATGTTGACCTGGATCGTCAAAGCTGAAGATTCCAAGGTAAAATTCATATTTTTGAGAGTTGGAAGAAGATGGGAAGAAGAGTGAGAGGTGAGAATTTGTCAATCTGATGGAAATATGAGTTTTACCAGTCAACATAGCTGACATTGCTGTACATCAAGTAATTGTAAACGTATTCAAAACTTCGAAGTGGTACACAACTGCAAAACCAGAAACACTTGTAAATTTTTAGGCAAAGTCAGAAAGATCAACAAGAAGGGAAGTAAGAAAATTACCTATCAGAGAGTAAAGCGAATTGCTGGTTTGCAGGGTCATTAAGAGCATTTGTTAACAAACGTCTCTCTGCATCAACCATTGATATTCTTCCCCATACCACCTGCAGATGAATGAATATACACATTTCTATTGTCATGAAAATAAATTGTAGATGATTATATAAAATCTACAGACATCAGAAAAAGGATAGAAACCTCATCACTGCGAATTTCGCGGTTGATAAAGTAACGACTGTAGTGAACTGGTGTTTCCTTTGATGCATGAATATAAACAGAGAATTTCCCTTCATGGCCCTGTGAGGATAGACAAATAACCATCAACCAAGGAATGAAGTTAAAGAACAAATTCAATAAACATCTAATCTAGAAGGAAATTTATATCTTTCCTTATTCATCAGTAACTTGCTAAAAAGAGACACATCTTCTCAACTTTAAAGCAGTTGGTAAGAAGAAAAGTTTGTGTACCTCGAAAAATCTGTCCCACAGCCTCTCGAAAGGCAATGTACCAGGAGTTAAGAACATGAATGCAATTTTAGAATTCTTTCTTATGACAGGAGGAGAAGTCAATATTTCTCTAGTAACAACACGAGCTGCAATCTCATCATCTGAATATTCTCTCAGAGAAGGTGGAAGCCAATCAGTTATAGCTTTGCATCCTCTTGATGAAATCATATAACAAGCACGTTTACTATGATGAGGGTATATGTAAGCCATGATCAAGAACATGCTGATCAGTGAAAGCACCACGATGATCCATATTCGTCTTCTCGCAGGAGAAGCTCGATACCGAGTTCCAGGCAAAGACGACATATCAGTAAAGTTACCTGCACTCCATCTTTTAATTCCCTTCATTTCATCAAAATGTTTGTTGCAGAGCCACAGTAGCCTAATCTATATGAACAAAGCTAACTTCCTCTGGTCAATTAGAATCAATCGAAACCTGAAAAGTTATAGAAATAGAAAGAATAACGAATGAGAATTTGAATTCAGAGAACACAAGATAATGGAAGTTTTATTTCCAATTGAATTTCGATGAATTAGTCCAACAACCAAATTCTAGCTATCCACGGCACAGAGGAAAAGTCAAACCAGCTTTATAGTCAATACCAAAGAACGTATAATACAGTTTCCTCGAACTTTAAACCATTTTCTCAGGAAAATCATCCAGTTTCGCGGAAAAAGTATCCAGAACAGAACGAGATCAAACGAAAACGAGACCTTCCAATTCCGTTCAATTTCAATCAAAATCTGCATATCGGAAACACATTCCGATCTCTTCCTAACTAATCCCATCGCGCAAACTAAAATTTCAAAATCTAAATCAAATGCATCAAACAGTGTGAAGAATTAGAACCTGAAATTTCAACGGAACCAGATCCAAGAACAACGCAAAAATATCAGAATCACCGTCTTTGATGTTCCTAAATATACTATTTCTTCTGTTCGTTTTCTCTCCGTCAAAGATCCGACGAAAATCCGAGAAAATTCCAACTCTCAAGAGCTAGATACGCCACAGAATCGAATGTGTCTATATCGCCTTACACTATCGTACGTTTTATGAACGCATGTAAAACGTTTCCTTGGCAGTTTCAAAATTTTCCTTGGTGATTATTATTTTCCTCTTCACGGATTCGTTTCGCTTTTCTCTTTGTTGTTTCTCATATAATATCTCTCGGTTTGAAAATGAAGAAATGGTTGTGAATGAGCTACAGAGAAAATGATGAAGAAGACGAAGATTCCAATTGGGTTCGAAACAGAGGAAGCAAATTTGAGGCGGAGAGATTATTAATAAATAAAATTAGTTAATTAAAAAATTACATTGGCGCATTACTATTTAACCACATGATATGACGTGTCATTTTCCTAATGGTCAGATGAGAGAATTCCTGTCTTTTTCAATGATTTCTGGACAATTAGTAATTAAACTTTTAGTGGTTTAATTAACACTGTGAAGGGAAGTTAAAAAAAAAATTACACGGTGAAGGAGTAATTAAACGTCAGTTTAAAAGTAACTATGAAAGGAGGTTTAATACTTTGAATAATAAAATTCAATCATTATGTTGGATAGTAATAAGTTAATGATGTGGATTAGCATGAGTAATTAAAGTTTGCATCTACCATTGGCATGTGTATCAGTCATGGCCTAGATTTGGATTTATTTAGTTGGATTATATACAAATATGGTCCGTTGAATCTGAGAGGGATTATGAAAAGTCTGTTTTACCCTTAAAACCAAGTCGTTTAATTAAGACGTTGGTCAATTTTTGTACAAGGCGCGTAGGATTGTTGTGTTCGGTCTTTCCAGTCTTGCTCTGCAATTAAACCCAAAAAGAAAAAGAAAAACTAAACCTCTAGAAAGAGGAATAACTTTTTTTTTTTGGGGTCAAGTTTTTAAAACGTGAAATATTTAGAACAAAGCTATATGCAAGGAACACCGTGTAGATATTCACGGAAAATGCTAAACATTTGTATTATAAAAATAATAATCTGTTAAGATTTATACTTATAAGTTCTAAAGAGAATATACTATGATCAATAATTGATAGAAATGTTTTAGGTAAAGTGATTGAATGTCATATTCATTATTTTTTTAGCCAAATTGGACAAATTTATATTTATAATATGTGTCGAAGAACAAGGGTTCCACTGACCCGTATATGACAAGTTCAAAATGTCATTGAAGACTTTCTGGGTTGGAAAATAGTTCTGACTTTCACAAATTACAAGTGACCCAATTGATTACCCTTATTAATCCACATATAATTAATCCACTTGAACCATTATGGTTGCTATTTTAATGTCACTTATTGATCCAGGGGAACGTTCTCCGCCAGACCGATTTAAGCATAATATAAATCCAATTCTAGTTCATTATATATGTGAAAATGGATCAAGTTGACAGATCAACTTCATGTGACTTAGCCAGATATGCTAAATAATGTCCACTTTATTATATTATTGTTAAAACAAATTATCATTGTTTTCTTAATCGTCCATGCATTGCATGCACCTCACTTCCTTTCAATATTCATCCTTCATTATAATATATATTCCTTACTTTTATATTTATTTTCACAGTTTTCTGTCATTATCTTCTCATAAATATTTTCTCTTGTTTATAGTTCTTTTTATAAGTATTTTCTATTTTAGTTAATAGTCAAATATCTAAAATTTGATTCTATTTGTCAATTAATCTTATTATCAATATAATTAACAAGAAAAAAAAAACTTTTGGAATTAGGGATAAGGACCAATTATAAGGATCACTTGACCAAGTCAAGCAG
>JAKUCM010001174.1:0-35611 GCA_023374145.1 Lepidium sativum | reverse complement strand
CAATCTCAAACTTTGCGATCTAGTGCCTCTTTTGGCTATTTATTCTCGTAGTTTTCAATGTATTCGGATATGGATTCTTTGTCTACCAACGGACAAAACTTACAGTGGGACCCACAATAAAAGAAACATATTGATGATAGTCGAAAAGGATGTATGCGCTTGCACGTCATGTACCAAAAAATATGATCATACTAGGACTAATGCACAAGAACCCATTCAAATGCTATAATTAAGAGTGCTTGGTCGGGAGAGTAGTACTAGGATGGGTACCATCCATGGAAGTCTTCGGGTTGCTTGCCTTTTTGTGTGTTTTATTGCATTAGATAATTAGCGCTTTCGTTAGTTTTAGATATTAATGTTTGCGATCTTGTTTCTCTTTTAGCTCTTTTTGTTATCTGCACCATAATTCTAGATCATGAAATTGTTTTTACTCATGGTTTCGATGTATTCGTAGATGTGTTCTTCAAACTACCGCTGGCCGAACATTGGATTGGGACCAAAACAAAAGACAACTCTTAATGACCGTTGAAAATGATGTATACGATTGCACCTAATGTACTAAAAGGTGCTATCATACTATCAATGATGCACAAGATCCCATCACAATGCTGCAGTTAAGAGTGCTTGGGCGAGAGTAGTACTAGGATGGGTAACCTCACGGGAAGTCCTTCTGTTGTTCCTTTTTTTTGGTTTTTTTCCTTCCATAAGAAAACACAACACATTTGTAGAATCGTAACTTTTAGACAGTAGAGAACTACGCGTCTGTCAAAACAAATTATAAAGCCCCATTGATTGGTGTATCTACATAAAAGTCAATGGGTGCAAGTTCGTTATTTTAGTCTTATATGTTGATGATATCTTACTTGCTGTAAATTACATGGGCATGCTTGTGATATAAGGAAATATTTCTCTAAGATCTTTGAAATGAAAGATATGGGTGAGTTTCTTATGTGATCGTAATAGAAATAATTCATGATAGATCATGAGGACTGTTAAGTTTTTCTCAGAAAGGATATATCAATAAGATTTTAGAGAGATATCGAATGGAAAATTGCTCCACTTGAAAAGCTCCAATTCAGAAGGGGGATAAGTTTAGTAAAATGCAATGTCCAAACAATGAATTAGGGTGTAAACAAATGGAAATAATTACTTATGCATTAGTGGTTGGGAGTTTGAACTATGTTCAGGCATGTACTCGACCAGATATCAACTTTATTGTTGGTATGTTCGGTCGATATCAAAGTAATCCCGGAATGGACCACTAGAAAGCTGTAAAGAAAGTTCTCAGTTACTTGGAAGACACCAGAGAGTTCATGCTTACGTACATGAGATCTGACAACCTATAGATTGTTGGTATTCAGATTCAGATTTTGCTGGATGTGTTGACAGCAGAAAAATCAACATTTGGCTACGTGTTCCTATTAACTGAAGGAGCAATATCTTGGAAATATGGAAAATAGTCCCAATACAAGAGAACATTAATATAATAACGTCAATTTACGATGTTTTGGAGACGTCGTAAATCAGGGACGTCTTAGCAACTCTTTTACGACGTAATTGTATATCGTCGTAAAGGAGTTGTAAGAAGACAACAAAAGTTTTTGTTGTAACTGAGTTGGCAATTTACAACGCATTGACAACGCTTTACCATTTACTATACATTTCGTTATAAATTAGTCCCTCACTTGCAACTTGTTTACGTATATCCTTTAAAACGACTTAAAAACAAAACTAGAAATTTGGTACACATGTTTTTTGTGATACGTAATTGGTTATTAATAAAATATAACATACGACGTAAAAACGTACTTAAAATGACATTTTGTTGTTAAAACGTTTCTACTTTGCAAGTCTTTTAGGACTAACTGATTTACAACTATTTAAAGACAAACTTTTAAATTAGATATTTATGTTTAGTTACATACGTTGTAAATTACTCATATTTGGTTTAAGGTTGTAAAATCATTTTTAAATTTTTGCCTATATAAGGAGGAGATCTCTCTTAATAATTCATAACACAACACAGCAAACAAAATATCTAACTTAAAATCCAATGGAAGAAGGATTTCATTCTTTACCAACCTCATTATTCTTTCTTCGGAAATATGACATAATCTTTGATGCCACAAGATATCTAAGCTTTCATTGGATGCACTACGCCTTGATTCTCAACATTAAACAAGGATACATAGAACTCTTTATCAAGATTAAACTTGTAAAGTGAATCAAACTTTGTACCATTAGCATAGAAGTGATCATTTATGTACATAGAGAAAACACCATGTCCAGTCTTAAGATTAAAACTTAAATCATCCAACCTACTTACAGAAACAAGATTTCTAACACATTCAGGTACAAAGAGACACTCTTCAAGATCTATATGACAACCAATATCTAAGATCAACCTATAAGTCCCAATGCCTTATATCCTTGCCTTCATCCGGTTCCCATGAACAAGAATTGTTCATGTCCTCTTTTGGGTTGGATCAAATTAAATCCCTGCTTAATATGAGACACATGAGTAGTTGCACCAGGATCTAATCACCAAGTATTTTTAGGAATTTCAATAAGGTTCAATTCTGAACAAACATATAAATGTTGCATATCTTTCTTATCGAACCATGCCTTTTTCGAACAGTCTCTCTTGAAGTGTCCCATTTTCTTGCAAAATAAACGCTTCCTTTCCTTTCAGATTTGTTTTTCGGATTTCTTCATGAAAAATTTATCCTTCTTTTTGTCCTTAACACTTGATTTTGTTCTGCTAGTGTTGGCATTATTGCCTACGAGAATAACAACTTGGTCATTCAGCTTATGTACTTTCTCCTCCTCTTGAACCAACACAGCCTTCATTTCCTGATAGTTCCATTTATCTTTATAGTGTTATAATTCACTTGGAACCGGCTAAACTCGAGGTAGAGAGTTCATGATGAATCTGACCAAGAAGGGCTCATGTATTTCAATTCCCAAGACCCATAACTTCGATGCCAAGTTAGACATGTGCGCCACATGATATGGACTGGCTGGGACCAGTTAAAATTTTTCATAGTTAGCTCACTCATGAGATTTCCTACAATCGACCTATCTGCCAACTCTGATTGTGAACACTCCTTAAGTTTCATTAGAAATTCCCTAGCTTTCTTAGTACTTTCTCCCATCGTCATTTGAGGTTCAGATTCATCCTATTAGATCGCTCCCAAGTCTCATAACGAGACTTATCAGCTTTAGAGCTACCAACTGTAATGATTGAGGGCTCCTCATCAGTGAGGATTGCATGGTCCAAAGACATTACATCCATTGTGAACTGGATTTGTTCGGACCACTCCCTGTAATTCAGCCCATTAAACTTCATGACAGAGTTAGCAGATGCGCACATACTAGATGTAGCTGCAAAATTTATATATACTTACTCGTTAGTGCTTTAAAACTTTTATACGAATTCTTTTTTAAAAAAAATTTAACTTTAAAGAATGTGTTTAAGCAACTTTTGGACAATACTTAAATACATGCGCTATAATTGATACTATATTTTGATTTTTTATTTTTGATACTTTTAAATTACACATATAGATCAAACATACATGTTACTTTTGGGTAAATATATCATCAACCATAGTGAAAATGATTAATTCTTTTATATTATTAAATATGTTCTATGATCTACTCTTTATGTGATAACCAAAAATTATAAATAATAAAATAAATGATCACTAAAAAATTTATTTCATTTTATCATCTCTTTAATCATGATCAATTAAATATTTTTACTTTTAACATTTACATATAACATGACAAGACCACTTTGGTAATTAACATGTCAACGTACACTAAATCTTAAAAAATAATTTTTTTATATTGTATTTATATTTCATAATACAATTACCTTAATTTATAAATGTCGCGGAAACCTTTATATATATTTATAAACTACTTTACTTTTACTATAACATATATAATGTTATCTATTTAATGCGTTATATATATAATACATGCCACGTTATTTTACGGATCACTAATGAAACATATTCAATTATCGTGGCTGGATCATACATTAGACATTTTTACTAAATGCACTTTTTTCATGCACAATTTTAACAAAAGGCAATTACTTGGATATCAAGTAACAATTTTTCAACCAATCAAACGACTACAACTTACAAAGCATGAATCGACTTCGTGTAATTGACTCATCATTACGATCAAGTAACCTTATTTGAATGCATTCAAACGGTTATATGCATGAATGGTGAAGTACGAATGAATTTTTATCATTGCGATTTCAAATTCGATTCAATTCGTATATCCAAACCAATTACAAGATGATTATTTTCAACCAATTCTACTGGTAATTGATATGAATTCATGATATCTACATTTACTTGATCAAACTTCACCATTAACGAAACATAACGGTTATTCATGCGATCAAATAATGTGTCACTACAAGAAAACAGGCCGTTTGCGATGGAAAATTGCGATGCCAAAAGTATGTCGCAAAATTGCTTTGCCTTTGCTACGTTCTTACGATGCCAAAATCTGCATCACAAGAGCGTAGCAGAAATGCGACGCCGATAAAACGTCGCAAGTTTGCGGTGCTATTGCGATTCTTTTGCGACGTTCTTGCGACACCGTAAAATATGTCGCATAAACATCGCGAACCTGCGAAGTTCTTGTGAGACAAAATTTATATTACAGTTTTGCGACATCTTTGCGTTGGTTTTGCGTTTGACATTTGCGACATCACAATTCCGTAGCAGAATTTCCGTTTTCCCTACAAATATCCCCACATGAGAATGCATTTTGACACTAAAGCAGAAGTAATAAGAGAGAGAAACTAGTGAGAGAAAATTTTGTTTGCCAAAAAAAATCTACTAAATTATATATCTTGATAAAATAAATGACGTCGGAACATGAAGTGTTCACTTTACGATGATGGATGTATAATCGAAGGGATATGGAGATCAGAGAAGTAACGAAGGAGTTCCGAGATGGGGTGCGGGCATTTATAAATCAGGCGGCAAATAACCCACATACTCCAAATGACGGTAACATATTTTTTCCATGTATAAAGTGTGGGAACAAGAAATATTTGAATATCGATATGGTCAAAAGATAAGTTTATAATAGAGGATTTACTTCAAACTATTATGTCTGGTTTTCTCATGGGGAGGGGTATAGTTTGGGTGCTGGTAGTAGTATTACGGGTGCTGGTGTTAATGATCGAGATAGTCATGATTATGCTAATAACAACTATGGTGGTAGTATGTTTTAAAACTATGCTCATCTACAAGGAAATATGTATCATGATATGATTACAAATGCATATCATGGTAATATTCCCGGTGTCGTTGAAAATATTATTGAAGAACCTAATGCGGAAGCAAAACAATTTTATAATATGCTAGATGCTACAAATCAACTCATCTATGATGGATGTAGAGATGGTCTATCTAAACTGTCATTAGCATCTAGGTTGATGTTTATTAAAAGTGAAGGAAACATAAGTGAGAGAAGTATGAATCAATTTGCTGATGTGCTTAAAGAGTATTTGCCAGAAGATTATAATTCTGCTGAGAGTTATTATGAAATGCAGAAGGTGGTTGCGGGTCTAGGATTACCATCAATAATAATTGATGTTTGTAGTAAAAATTGCATGATTTTCTGGAAAGATGATGATAAATTGCAGGAATGTCGTTTTTGTGGAAAGTCAAGATACCGTGCAACAAAGGGAAGGATGCGTGTCCCATAGAAACGTATGTGGTACCTTCCAATCACTGATAGATTGAAACGATTATATCAATCGGAGAGGACCTCATCTGTAATGAGATGACATGCTGAACATAAAGTAAATGATGGGGAGGTTACTCATCCGTCAGATGCAAAGGCTTGGAAACATTTTCAAACGGTACGTTATGACTTCGCTTGTAGCAACGTTTTCACTGGGAGGTCTCCATTACAGGCCTAGTGTGCAAAGAGTTTGAGGCAGTCTTGCGTAGACGGATGAACGATCAAGTAGGTCGTTGGAAGAGTAAGTGGAAGAAGAATGGCAATGAGGCAATGCCGCAGTGGTTCAAGGATTCAGTCTGGGAAGACTTTATTCGGTACTGGGAGGATCCGAAGTCACAAAAGAAAAGCGCAAGCTGTCAGGCAGCTCGATTGTCTGACCCTGATGGGAGCGGTCCGCACAAGCATTGCTCAGGCCGAACTTCATTCAAAACCCGAGCCCGCAAACTGGTAAATATTTTTTATTAAATTTTAAGAATATTTTTAAATATATAATATTATATTTTAATCTTTTTTCAGCAAGAGGAATCAGGGATACCCACCCTCATATCCTTAACACTCTATACATCACCAAGCAGAACAAAGACGGGGTTTTTCTGGACAAAAAATATGAAAAGCTCTACAACGACGTCACTGCAAGGATGCATGAATTGACTCAAGAATGCGGTGATGAGAAATCTGCATCCGGGGGATTATCTACTGCGCAGAAGAACCAAATCGATTCAGAGGTAAAATAATTTTAAATTCTTCCTTTAGCTTTTACTTTAGATAAATTACTCTAACTTTTGAATATATTTCTTTAATTAGATCACTCCCCCTAAAAATGGAAGATTATTTGGAACATGTTCTCTCGGCTCGAGGATTGAGCAGTGTATCTCACCTCAAGGATTTTCTCAATCCTCCGCAACTTCTGATGACCTTCGAGAGATTGTCGATCGGCAGACCCAAGAGTTAGATCAGACTAACACCGAGCTGGCCAAAGCTAAGAAGAAAATCACGACCTACGATCGCTTGTGGTCTATACTAGCCAAGAAGGATCCAGAGCTGGCTGATGCGTTTGCTGAGATCAATGCTGAAGACGAAGACACCGGCTCCGGCTCGGGGAATTTAGACCGCTCCGACGATTTTTGAATTTAAAAAAAAAAATTGTAAACTATTTTTATTTAATCAAATTTATTTTATTTTATAATTTTAGTATTTTTTAATTCTAATTTTTATTGATTTTTTTATTAATTAATATACCGTCGCATAGCCGTCGCAAGGATTTCCCTCGCAGAAAAATCACAAAAAAACACCTCGCATAGACAGCCCTCGCAGATATGTCGCAAAACACGACCTCGCAAGCACTGACCTCGCAGAGACGTCACATTCTTTGGTCTAGCATATGTACGTAAAGACTCGCATTGCTCGACATCGCGTTTACACCGCAAAAATTGCTTCTCCCTTACGAAGTCTCTGCGAGGGAGTCATGTTTGCGACTTACAAATTGCGACATTTTTCTTGACGTCGCAAGGCCTTGTCATTTAGTCTTTTGTGAGGCTTTCGCGAGGCAAGTTACCATCGCAAATACCCAATTTTCTTGTAGTGTGTTAATCGAAACCGATTCATTACAATATCATCTTTATATTAGAATTCATAAACTTTAATATGAACTTGAATTTTATAATTAAACCGAGAAACACATCCGGCACTCATAACAACAAGAAAATATTCTTACAAAAATAAAATACGGAAAGAAGAAAAAGGCCTTGGGCCCAATGTCAGTCTTCGAGAAGAGGCTAAAAACATCCTCCATAACAGGAATGAATTTGCTGATATCAAAATTTATAATGAATGCTAGTGCTACAAAGCATGATCTATAATGTTATAAGATTTATTCATACAATGTAATGAAAACAGAGAGGGTTTAATGTTGAGGATTGAAGCTTAACGTTTCTATGAAGTAATGATAAAGTGGTCCTTAGCCAAATAAATGAGTAAATGCGTTTTTCAATTGGCCACCCAACGCACATGCCCTCTTTTTCTTTACTTCAACACCATCTCCAAGGTTTTGACAACAAATACCTTATAATGTTTTTCAATTCGATTTCAATCAGCAAAGTTCTTATATCAATGGTAAAATGAATGAACGAAGAAAGTATTTAAAGTGACACATTTTTTAATCCTATTTGTATCTCTCTCCATAAAACTGAGCTGTTAATTGTGATATATGAAATAGACCATTCATCTACTAATGCTTTTTGTTTATCTCTTTTGGATTTTGTTAACCCATGTGCTCCCCTTTTTATATACTTCCAAATACATTCATAATGCTAATCCAAAGATATTTAATATCACTTGTCCCTAAACGAATCCCTATTTTGAATCTAAGAAAAAGTTGCGTGACTTCGTTGTACTAAGTTTAGGTACGAGGACTTAGGAGCCGATATAAAACAATGTATCGGGATAAGTTTATGGGTATAAAGCTGTGTTCTTTAAGTTAAAATCGGAAGTTTACATTGAATTGGGATTGAGAGGCAAGAAGATGACTAAAATAAGCATCTTCTGTAAATATACACTCAAAAACTTCATAGTTAAAAAATAAAATTAAAAAGAAGAAGAGAAGATGAAAGTATTTTGTTTTTATGAATGCCAAATACCATCAAGTATGGTGTGGAATCTGTTCTCAGATAGCTTCTTCACAAGTTTCTTAGCATTTGAATCTTCTCCTTCAGCTACTTTCTCTATGATTTTCAAGTACCCAGAAGCTGTAATCTTTCTTCTGGCGCTTTGGGAGCTCGTTAATGACAACAATATCGAAATCAAGAACTTTGGGTTACCCAAATCACTTCTCTCTTTCCTCCTTTTCTCCATATCTAGCAATTGAAGGATGTAGCTGATGTTACCGTCTTCCTGCAAGAACTTCTTCCTGGTCTTTGGGACTGAGACCAAGCAACAGAGTGCCTCACTCGCCATTTCCCGGACATGTAATGATTTAGAATCAAGGAATCTAAGTAGCTCGGGGAAAAAACCTGCATCCCCCATTTTTCTCTTAACCTTTGTTGGCAAACTACAAAGGCTGGATGTTACTTTTAAGGCGGCTTCTTGAACATAAATCTCCCCATTTCTCAGTAAATACAGCAAATGATCTAAGAAACTGCTATTACTCATCAATACATTTAAGTAACTCACTGACCCAAAACAAAAACTATGAATTGACCTCAATGCCATTTCCTTTGCTTTCGAAGAGGACATTGAATTGGGATCTGATACAAGCACAAGCTCTTCGATTCCTCCTCCTCTAACCAAAATCTCACGGCTTTGCTCATCTCTAGAACACATACTTGACAGGAGATCAATGGAATTTACCTGAACAATCTCATCCTTTGATCCTATTAGCTTGATGAAAGTAGAAACCATGTCTTCTTCAATCATATACCTCTTGATTTCTTCAACACCCACTAGATTTCTCAGCACTCCACACGAGCTAGCAACCAATTCGCCACCGAATTTACCGCAAGAACAAATCTTTACCAGAGCTGAAACTCCTCCATGAGCAGAGACGGACCAAGCATTCTCTGAGTTCTCAGTTAATTTCGTTAAACACCTTGCGGACGCTTCTCTACCACTATCGTTTCCGTTTTCCAGAACCCTGACCAGAGGACCAACCACGCAAGATCGGATCAAAACAGGTTTATATGAATCAAAACCAGATATCAATAACACAGCTTTAGAAGCTTCCTCTTGAATCCCCATCTCAGAATCTAAAAACTCAATAAGGATAGTAACCATGCCACTTATTTCGATAACGATCTTTGTATACCTATCATCTTCTTCCATAGATTCCTTAAGCTTAATCAAAGCTTGCTTCTTCATCTTAACATCTCCAATCTTCATCCTCGTGAGCAAATCTCTAATGTAAAACCTCATATCGTCCCTGCAAGCTATACCACTAGGCTTTGAGACAACGATCGCGAACCCATGGCTGAGCATCCCAGCGGAGTAAATCTGGGAGAGATTCTTCATATGGCGGTCTAATTTCCCAATCACAACATCCAAATCGCTCTGCATCAAGAGCTTCCCGCTGAAGGAGACATTCAAGCATCGTGACGCGAGATCATGACACTCTTTCAGAGAACGTAGAATGGCGTTAATCAAGCTGGAGAGAGATGGGTCGAAGTCGGAACCGAGATTCTCGAGAGAGGAAATTCCGGAGTAGATTTCTTCGAGCTTGCTCCGTATCAACTGCCATTTCAAGGTGAAGGATTTGATCGAGTGAGAGAGTGAGATTAGAGAAGATGTCGACTCGATTGTTAATTTGATGCTGGGTCTCGATTCCTCAACAGATTCTTCCTCCATTTCGAGGATAGTTTCAGCGGTTCAGAAGCGAACCCATAACGAATCTCTCTTCTGGAAACTAATGAATGTTCGTACAAGTGATGAAAGGAAGAAGAATTCAAAGGAAATCTTGTAAGCTTTTTATTAAATTGTTTATCTTTTTTGTGAGTAGAAGAAGAGAGGGAATTAATGGCGATATTACGGGAGTGGCCTCCTCGGTGGGGTTGGCGTAGCGACAAGTCGATAAAGATAAAAGCAAGGATATAATCGTCAAAAAGAGATTAGCGTAGTGACATATAAGACCACCTCCAATTGGTAAGTTCTTAGGGTTTCTTAAAATTTTAAAATATTAAAAAAATAGAAAAGTATGAAAGAGAATAAGTTGAGGTTTTTATTTAAGGATTTTAAAAACCTCTAAAGATAGAATCTCTAAATTTGTCATGTTTTCATTAGTTCAAAATTTATTAAAAATATTAAAATTTAAATTTGTGTTAAAATATGATTATTAAAATGGTAAGATACCCATTTTGAGTATCTCCTTGTTGGAAATGCTCTAATTTACTAGCCCAGGGCGTTCAAATGATCGATCGGATTCGGTTCGATTATTTAGATTTTTGCTTTTTCAGTTTCAGAGGTATAGAATTCATTAGTTTGTTATTAAGATTTGGTTCGAGTTTGCTTCGAATTTGGTTTGGATTTTGTTTGGAACCTTATTCAATTTTGGAATTGTATCTAAAATCTATTTCAGTTTCGCATCGGTTATTTCACCAAAAATAAATTGTTTGGTTGGATTAGTTAGAGTATGGTTATGGATTTCAGTAATATTTCAAATTTGGTCCATTGGTAAACCCAAAATACTTTGTATTCAAAAATTATTCGATTATTATGATACATCTGAAATCTAAATAGTTTGAATAGATCGGTTCGGGTTCAAATTTGAATTTCCTGGTTTGGAATTTATGCCTAGAACTATAATTTACAATTAAACTTTTTTCTATCGTCTGTATTTTTATTAATAAAAGTCTAATGGACAAAAGTTGTTTTACAACTGAAATTTGACAAACACGTTGAAACATAAAAGGAAGTCCAATAGGCCCAAAACAAAAACTCCTAGCAGTTCTAAACTCTGCCAGTTGTTGCAAATCAGCATGGAAGACCAATTGTAACAACCAACCAGACTATTATATATGATTATATTCGGTTCTCTAATTATCCAATTGTATAGTTTCATATACTTGTATATATATGTGTGGTACATATGGTTTAGTTTCAATAAGAATTCATAACCAACTCTCTCAAATTTGTAATATGGTATCAAAGCCATCTTTAAGCTTGAGATTCATTTGATTTTTTCGATTTAAGCTGGATTTTGGTTGATATAATGTTCTCTTCTTCTTTAATCCTTCTTCTTTGGTGAAAACTATGGTTATTATGAAGAATCTTCTTCGCCGATCTTCTCGTTTGAGAACTATGACGAGTTCTTCTTCTCAACAAAATTGGCGATCAACTCAGTCAATCGGAACGATGGATTCGCCTCTGATTTCTCCTCCAACAGTTGTTTCTCGAAGTTCTGGAGCTCTACGAGCTGTCGTACTTCCCGATTTCAACAATGTGAGTCAATCACCTTATTTTATGCTTAGTCACGATCATCCAGGTTTGCAAATCATTTTTCTGAGACTCGATAGTTCAAATTACAATGAACGGAATGCTGCTATGCATAATTCAGACTCATTGATGGTACTCTGTCTCGACCTTTGGAATCGGATCAACATTTTAGCATTTGGGTTAGGTGTGACAGTATGGTCATGTCATGGATATTGAATGTTGTTCCACCTCAAATTTATCGTAGTATATTACGCCTAAATTATGCATCATATATCTGGCGTGATCTGTATTGAAGAGTTCATATAACTAATCTTCCACAGACTTTCAATTTGATGCAACAAATTCAAGATTTGAGACAACGTTCCATGACTCTTTCTGAGTATTACACTACTCTGAAGATATTATGGGATAATCTTGATACTGCTGAAGAGCCAGATGATCCTTGTCCTTGTGGTAATGCAACAAGTCTTCAGATCAAAACAGAACGTGCTCGTATACTTAAGTTTCTTGCAGGACTTAATGAATCATATCACTACAAGAAAACATTAGGTTTACAACTCCTAATTTCGTCCCTAATTTGTTGTTAAGGGACTTTACAACGTATTAGGGATGCCACGTGGTTAGTCGTATCCTGCGCATCGTAAGAAAAAAAGATTTGTAAAAACATCGTAAACTTAAAAATCTCCACATTTGCGATGTTAAAACGTCGTAAAGTTGACGTTGTAAAAACATCGTAAGGTATTTCCCGCGTTTTAAAGTTGATGTGAAATAAAACGTTGTAAGTTAGTTGTAAATTTAGCAAGTAACTTACAACGTCATGTTTACAACCAATTAGAGTCGAAAATTGTTACAATGAATTAGAGTCAAAGAAGTTTACAACGAATTAAAGTCGAACAAATTTACAACTAACTAAAGATGAAAGTTTTACAACTATTTAAAGACGAAATGTTTTACAACTACTTAAGGACGAATGTTTTACAACTAATTAGAGACCATTTTTTACGATTCTTGCCAACGATTTAGGCACTAATATTTGTTTTAATTTTTTAATTAAAATTATTCAATTATATTTTTGTAATTTAATAAAATTATGAAATGAATTAATTAAAAATAAAATATTATATTAAAATATGTTTACAAAATGTAATAATAAATTACAAAATATTTATCATAGTACTTCGTCGAACATGTCCGTACTACGGTAGTCTTGATCTTCGGCAACTCGCTCGTTCAAATCAACCTCGACATTCTCTGTAGGCCTAATTTCGAGGTTCCGACGTCTAAGCTCCAAAGCCGCAGTTGCATGAGGATTTCCCGCAACCAAAATATCCATCATGGAATCCATTGCTGCGAATTTATGATCAGTCGTTTGCTTTATCGAGGCTATTTCTGCACGGGATTCCTGCAACTGACTTGGAAGCGAGTTTTCGCCTATCCAGTTAGACGTGACTCTCTGGACATCTTCGGGTGATCCTTTGCCAATAATCCGTCCCTTTTTTGTCGGAGCGATCTGCAAAAACATTTTGTCAGGGAATAATAATTATTTAAACTATGTCATATAATTAAAAGTAATTAGATTATTTAATTAAATACCTTCTTATAAATCACGTTGATTATAGGAGCACTCAATTCGACAAGAATACCATCGGAGGATTCCTGGGAAAGCTGAGATTGACACTCCTGAACAGTAGTTTCAACCTGACTGTGTAGCAGCTCACACTGAAGATCAACGAAGATGCCGAATTTCTTCTTATGTGTTGCGGAATACAATTCTGGAAGCATAGGAATCTGTCTAGTTTTTTCCGCCTACAATAGGAAAATTTAAATTAATTAGTAATTTATGTTAAATAATGTTGAACAAAAAAATTTTATTTAAAAAAAATACTTACTATTTGTATGGCAACTCTGCAGAAAGGCATCTGGCCTGCAGTGTGTGGTATTGCGACTGGTAACCCATCTGGACCAATCGTCTTCCGCGAGGCGGAACACTGAGCAACTCTCCTCACTGAGGTCGAGTCTACCCAGTAACACTACAAGAGAACACGACACTTACGACTCTGATTTTCGTGCCTAATGCGTTGTAAAGGACTTTTACAACACATTAGGGGACGTCACATGGTTCATCGTGTCTTGCACGTCGTAAGCCATAAAACGTTGTAAAAACGTCGTAAAAGTTAACAACTCCATATTAACATTGTTAAAACGTCGTAAAATAGACGTTAAAAACGTCGTAACATCAAGAGGGTGTTGTAAACTTGATGGTAAATTATACGTTGTAAGTTAATTGTAAACTTAGCAAGTAACTTACAACGTATTGTTTACAACTAAGTAGAGTCGAAATGTTTTACAACGTATTAAAGTCGAAATGTGTTACAACGTATTACAGTCGAAAAGTTTAAAACTAACTAAAGAAGAAAATGTTAGAACTATTTAAAGACGAAATTATTTACAACTAGTGAAAGACGAATATTTTACATCGATTTAGAGACTAAAATTTGTTTTTTCATTTTTTATTAAAATTGTGAAATTAAATTTTTGTTTTTAAATAAAAATATGAAATGAATAAATTAAAATTATAATATAAAACTAAAATATAAAATTAAAATTTTTTTACAAAATTTAATTACAAATTACAATATATTTAATAGAGTAATTCGTCGAACATGTAAGAGCTACGATTGTCCTGATCTTCAGCCACTCGCTCGTTCAAATCGACCTCGACATTCTCCGTAGGCCTAATCCCGAGGTTCTGACGTCTAATCTCCAAAGCCGCAGATGCATGTGGATTGCGCGGAACCAAAATATCCATCATGGATTCCATGGCTGCGAATATCTCATCCATCGTTTGCTTTAGCGAAGCAATTTCCGCACGAGATTCCGGCAACTGACTACGGAGTGAGTTTTTGTCGATCCAGTTAGACGTGACTCTCTGGACATCTTGGGGGGATCCTATGCCAATAATCCGTCCTTTTTTTGTTGCAGCGATCTACAAAAAAGATTAGTCAGGAAAAAAATATTATTCAAAGTAAATTATTTAATTTAATACATGCATATAAATCGCGTTGATTTCGAAAGCACTCAATTCGACAGGAGTACCGTCGGTGGATTCCTGGGAAAGCTGGGTTTGGCGCTCCTGAACAGCAGCTTCAACCTGGCTGTGTAGCAGCTCACACCGTGGATCGACGAAGACACGAGATTTCTTGTTATGGGTTGCGACATACAATTCTGGAAGCGTAGGAATCTGTCCAGTTCTTTCCGTCTGATAAAGGAAATATTAAATTAAATATTAATTTATGTTAATAAATATTTTAAATGAAAATTTTTATTAAAAAAAATACTTACTATTTGGCCCGCAGTATGCGGCATTGCGACTTGTATCCTCCACCTGGTACTGCGCATAAGGTGCATCCGGCGGCCCCAAAAGGTGTGGATGGAACGCAACATTCGTCGGCGGGGGATCTACGGCCACTTCTGGTGTTGGGGAATTATGCGGTGGTGTATGACTCTGATGATGTGACTGTGTCTCTGGCACAGCCGAGGAAGTAGAGGACGATGCAGTGCCGTGCATCATGTCACTGTAATGGACACGGCGTGTATGCTTACGGGGTGCCATAATTTATTGTACCTACAAAAAATGATCCTTATTAAACATTGGCTACTACTAAATAATATATAAACCCTAAATTCTAAAGTTCGTATCAACTACATAATTTCTAAACAACCTACATAGTTCTAAATCCTATATTTGCCAAAAAAGAATTGTAGAGAAAAGGGAGAGAGGAATACCTTAGAGAGAGATTGTGGAATGGGGAATGATGGAATGATGTTGCAAAATTAGTGATATATTTATAGGGAATACATAGAGTTGTAAAATGATTGGGAATTCATGTTACTTCGTAAAAGAGTTGTAAAGTTAGGGTCGACTTTACAAAGTAATCGATGTAAAGAGGTTGGCAAATGTGGATTCAATGTACCGTTACGGTACAATGCATAAGGTATAATTGAGACGTTACGGTGGATTCAATGGACCATAGCGTATAGAATAAAATATCGTAAAGATGTTGTAAGCGCCAACGTCTTTACGATGTTTCCTTCACGCGACGTTGTAACGACGTTGGGCCAAGAAAACGTCGTAAAGACGTTGGTACGTTCCAACGTTTTTACGACGTTTTCTCGGCCCAACGTCGTTACGATGTCGTGTGAAGAAAACGTCGTAAAGACGTTGGCACTTAACATCGTCTTTACGACGTTTACAAGCCCCAACGTCTTTACGACGTTTTGTGCAATATATCTACTAATTTATTTCATTTATATAATTTATAAGATTTATAAATTATATGGTTTATATGATATATAAATTATATGGTTTATATGGTTTATAAGATTTATAAATTATATTTATATGATTTATATGGTTTATATGATTTATAAGATTTATATGATTTATATGATTTATATGATGTAAAGACGTTGAGGCATAAACGTCGTAAAGACGTTGGGGAGTAAAACGTCGTAAAGACGTGGTGAAGGAAACGTCGTAAAGACGTTGGCACTTAACAACGTCTTTACGACGTGTATAATTCCCAACGTCTTTACGACGTTTTTCTTCAATCATATTTTTTCCTAAGTGTTTTTCGGAATGTTAGATTGATTTATAAAACTTAGATTGATAAAACTTAGATTGATTTATAAAACTTAGATTGATTTATAAATTTACTAAATTCAAATGATTTTAAAAGATTGACATAACGTAAATTACATTAAAATAGTAACATAGATTGTTCTTATTATAAATCCTAGTATCAATTAGATTCTTCACCGTTACTACCATTTCCACTACTTGGATTATCACTTTCTGCAAACTCGTCACGTTCCTCATCGTCAACATCTTCTACAGGGACATCCTCATACTCTCGGTTTTCCGGATCGATACGAACCACTAGCTCTGTAGCTTGCTCTCGCACTTGTATAGATGAACATGATTCTTCCTGCAACGGTAAACCTCCACATCCAATAATTCGCCCACAGGGTGTGATCTTCACTATAGCTAACCAATTGATGTCTGACTCTTTGATCATTGAATATGGAATGAAGCTAACTTGCTCTGCTTGCGATGCAAAGACGAAAGGCTCAAACTTGTTGTATCTTCTCCTCCCATTCACGTACACAAATCCAAATTTGCTGTAACAGACACCTCTGTTGATTACGGGATCAAACCAGTCACATTTGAATAGCACAGTTTTTAACCCAATTAATCCCACAAATTCCACTTTGATAATCTCTTGCAAAACCCCATAGAAATCGGTTTCACCTTTCACACATACTCCCCAATTTTCCGTTGCACGCCTCACACCATACTCAAAGGTGTGAAATGTGTATCCTCTGCTGAAATACATGGGTGCTGTTGTTATCTTAGCAATAGGACCTTGGATCAAATCATGAAACCATGGTGGGTAGAATGGATCATCATAGTCAACCTGTATACACAATTTAAATTAATCACAACGTAATTAGAAATATGTTAATTTAAATTAATCACAACGTAATCACAATTAATGTATACAATTCACTCTTACTTGCCCCTTCAACCATATTGTGAAGTGCATATCTTTCCGCTTAAGTACTTATGCATCTGATATTCCTTCGATAGTTTTTTTTTACCTGACTAACAAATAAACTATACATGTATGTAGAAATATGTTAATTTAAAAGTAATACACATTTCATTAAATATACACAATTCATATACATATATATATACCTTTCAAACGGAAGCACTTCAGTACAATTCAGAAGTATATATGTGTGTGCCGCGTGGCGGTCTTCGGGACTACTCCACCAAACTTCTTTTAATTTGCCACTGAGACGTCCAATTGGGGAAAAGATATCAGGAACTCCCTCTACTGCATAAGTTTGGGCGACACCACCATCATCATATCTCCTAGGTGCTCTTTTTCGTGTGTGAACGGTGGGTGCAAAGTAGTACGATGTGAAATGCGACGTTTCTTCTGTCAGGCTACCAGCAACGATTAACCCTTTGACTTTTGACAGATTCTTCGCTTTGCTGTTAAGCGTTTTCATAAAACGTTCAAATGGGTACATCCATCGAAAATGAACAGGTCCTGCTAGGAGTGCTTCGTGAGGAAGGTGCACTAGCAGATGTTCCATAACATCAAAGAACGAAGGAGGGAAAATCTTCTCTAAGTTGCACAACAATAGCGGTATATTGGTTGAAATTTGTTCTAAATCTTCTACTGTGATCGTCCGGGCACTCAAATCTCTAAAAAAGCTCCAGTACCTACAATATAAGAGTTATATATATATATGTTTATATTCATTACTATAGTATGTTAAACAAATACCTGCAAGTGCTTCATGTACATTTTTTGGAAGTAACTCCGCCAAGGCAAAGGGTAGTAGTCGTTGCATGAACACATGACAATCATGACTTTTCATCAATGTAAATTTTTGCCCTTGCTCAACACATCTTGAGAGATTTGAAACATACCCATTAGGAAACTTCACCTCTGATGACACCCAATTGAATAACGCTGTTTTCGCCTCAGATGACAACCTAAATATCGGAACTGGAATTTTTGCCGTCACTTTTTATATGCAACTCAATCCTTGAACAAATAGCTGGTAAGTCTCAACGTGAAATCCTGTTATCGTTTGTCCTACCAGCCACGTTCAAAATCGTATGCATGATATTCTCAAAAAAATTCTTCTCGATGTGCATCACATTCAAATTATGTCGAATCAACAGATCTTTCCAATATGGCAGCTCCCAAAATATATTCTTCTTATGCCAGTTATGATGTCGTCCGTAATAATCCGGCATATTATTAGGATCGTGCCAATTACCTCCTCGATGAATAGTAGCCAAAGCCCCGTAATAATCTATATTTGCTTCGATTTCCTCTCCTGATAGATACAATGGTAGAAGATCCTTTACCTTAACTTTACTCTTGAATAAAGCCGTGTTCCTTCAGTAAGGATGGTTAATTGGAAGAAATCGACGATGACAATCAAACCAAGACGTCTTCCTACCATGTTTCAGTTGGAATCTGTTCTCCAAGGCAATATGGGCAAGCCAATCTCCCATGTGTTGTCTAACCAGATAGCATTCCGTAGGCAGGGAAGTCACTTATCGTCCACATAAGCACCGTCTTCATCGTAAAAAATTTTTGGACAGAACAATCATATGCTCGAACCCCGTGCGTCCATAATTGTTTCAGCTCATGAATCAAAGGTTGCAAAAACACGTCAAGAGACTGTTTCAGGTGATTAGGACCATGAACAAGTATACTTAGGAATAAAAATTCTTTTTCCATGCACATTCCCGGAGGAAGGTTATAAGGCGTGAGGATTACTGGCCACAAAGAATATTGTCTACCAGACATTCCAAACAGACTAAAACCATCGGTGCATAGAGCAAGATAGACATTCCTAATATTCCTAGCAAAATCTTTGTGTACCGTATTAAAATGTTTCCACGCTTTTGCATCTGAAGGATGATTAATCTCTCCTTCCGTCTGTGAATGCTCTGCATGCCATCTCATCGTAGTTGTTGTCCTCTCCAACTGATATAACCTCTTCAATCTATCAGTTATTGGCAAATACCACATCCGTTGATATGGAACCTTCTTACGCCCACTCCCTTGTGCCTTATATGTTGGCTTCTTACAGAACCGACATTTGTGTAACACATCATCATCTTTCCAATAGATCATACAATTATCTATACAAACATCAATGGTTTCGCACGGCAACCAAGACTATTGACCAATTTCTGGGTCTCATAATATGATTCATCACACACATTGTCTTCTGGAAAATACTCTTTGAGCAAGTCAGTCCACATATTCATGTATGACTGAGATGAATTACATTCTGTTTTAATATTCATTATCCTAGCTGCCAATGATAATTTAGACAGACCTTCTCTACCTCCCTCGTAGAGAGGCTGGTTGATCAGTATTAATTTCCTGAAATGCATATGTGACCATTTCATGCATCCTATCGTGCTCTACAACCCCATGAATCTCATTCTGATAACCAACATCATGCAAATTACTTGATTCACCTATATTATTATCAACATTCTTAAAATTACTATTAGTTGCTTCCTCATTCCCACGACCGCTATCACCTTCCCCATGGTGAAACCAAATGTAATAATGTGGTGTAAACCCTCTATTTAATAGATGATTCCAAACAGTTTCTACTCGGGCGAATTTTATATTTTTGCATTTCCGACAAGGACAGAACATCTTACCCGATTCAACCGTGATTTCGGTTTGACTAGTCTGGTGCATGAATATTTCTGCCCCGTTCATAAACTCCTTTTTCACGATTCCGGCAGCATCTCTATGCATATACATCCACTTCCGTTGCTCGAATATATCTCCACCAACAGACATATTTTGGATATTTCCCCAAAACCGTTTTTTTTTCTCCTCTACCACGTTTTTTTTGTTTTTTGATGTTGTGATTAATGAAGAGAGCCTTTCTCCTTATATAGGCAAAAAATTAACGATGATTTTACAACTTCTCACAAATTACGAGTAAATTACAACACATGTACCTAACCATAAATATCTAATTTCAAATTACGTCCTTAAATAGTTGTAAACTACTTAGTCGTAAAAGAGTTTTAAAGTAGAGAAGTTTTAACAACAAAATTTAAATTTAACAACGCCTTTACAACATAAATTAAAATTTTGTTTAAACCTTTTACGTAACAAGAAAAATGTGTTTACCTACTTTGACATTCGATTTTAATTCGATGTAAAATATAGAGGTCATAAAAGAGTTGCAACTTAGGGACTAATTAACAACGATTTGTTTAAGAAATGGGAAAGCGTGGTGAATGAGTCGTAAAATACCAACTTGTTTACAACAAAAATTTTCGTTGTCTATTTACAACTCCTTTACGACGAAATCTCAAAACGTCGTAAGGGAGTTGCATATACCTTCCTATTTTACAACGTCCCAAAAAAGTTGTAAAAATTGGTCCCTAAACTAATGTTCTCTTATAGTGTAACTCTTCAATCCTTCACAACACGCGTTGGTCATGAACGTGGGTTTCCCGACATCTTCCTTCACCCCCACTCGGTTTTCCAGTCTGAAACTGTGTGACAAAGCCGCTTCATGGCTTGTGGTTGAACTCATGTCGGACAGTCTCGTTGATGGAGACGTCCCAATTCCAACGTTGCTAGTAAAAAAAGAAAAAAAATTAGGATTTAATAGATATTAATTAAATATGTTTAATAAAAAGTAATTTTAGGTTTTTTTAAAAAAATTTACCGCGAATATCTTGAACCACATTATGCGAATGTAGTGCGGTGTTAATTTCCAATTTGGAGTCGCATTCACGAAGTAGCTTTTGATGCATTTTGTGATGCTTCGCGCCACCTTGCTATCAACACCGAAACTGAAATTTTTTAAATAGATATTATAAGTTATTTAACTATAAATAATTATATTAAATTTTTAAATATACCAAATAATTTAATATATAAATTAGAACATACCAATAAGTACCAGTTGGGCGATCGATATGTAGTAACGGCAAATTCTCGCGATTTGGAGCTAGGAGAATATCCTTAACCTTGTATTACTCATATGGTGCATCTGGCGGCACCAAAAGGTCCGGATGGACCGCCACATTCGTCGGTGGAAGTTCTTCGGCAACTTCCGGTGTTGGAGAAGGACCCGGCGGACTGTGACTTTGCGGCTGGGATTGTGACTGTGTCTCTGGCACAGCCGAGGAAGTCGATGACGATGCAGTGCCGTGCACCATGTCACTGTGATGGACAGGGCATGCATGCTTACGGGGTGTCATATTTGAGTACCTACAAAATAATTTTCCGTATATTAAAAATTGGATCGTACTACTACATAATTTCTAAATTCTATATTCTAAATTCCGTACTTACTACATAATTTCTAAACAACCTATACATGTTCCAAATCCTATATCATATGTTACATAAAAAAAATTGTAGAGAGAAGGGAGAGAGGAATACCTTAGAGAGAGAAGGAGGATTGTTGAATGATGGAATGAATTTGCAAAATTGGTGCTGTATATATAGGAATTACGGGGCATTGTAAAAACGTTGGGCAAACAAGTTTTCTCGTAAAGGAGTTGTAAAGGTAGGTTCGAAGTTACAACATAATCCATGTTAAGAGGTTGGTAAATGTGGGTGCAACGTACCATAACGGTACATTGCATGTAATAAATAAGAAAACGTCGTAAAGACGTTGTAAGGCCAAAATGTCGTAAAGACATTGGCCCTTAACAACGTCTTTACGACGTTCTTTAGGGCCAACATCTTTATGAAGTTTTGGCCTCACAATACTTTCAAGACGTAAGGCCAAAACGTTGTAAGGGGGTTGGCACTAAGAACATCATAGAGACGTTGTTAACGGCCAACATCTTTACGATATTTTGGCCTTAACAACGTCTTTACGAGGTTTTTTACTCCCAACGCATTTACGACGTTTTCTTTTCATTGTTTGTTTTCTAAATGTTTTAGGATGTTTTTTTTTCTAAGTGTTTTCACGATGTTTTCGTCTTTACGATGTTTTCTTTTCAACGTCTGTTTATATATTTTCGCGTTTTTAAACATAAGTAATCTATTAAATTCAAATGATTTAAAAAAATTGATTGATATAACGAAAATTGTTGAAGATACATCAAAATAGTAATGTAGATTGTTTGTACATGTTAAACCGTAGTATCAATCAGATTCTTCACCATTACTACCATTTCCACTACTCGGATTATCACTTTCCGCAAACTCGTCACGTTCCTCATTGTCAACATCTTCTACAGGGAGATCTTCGTATTCTCGGTTTTCCGGATCAATAAGCACCACTAGATCTGTAGCTTGATCAGACACTTGTATAGATGTACATGATTCTTCTTGCAACGGTAAATCTCCACCTCCAATAATTCGCCCACGGGGAGTGATCTTCACTGTAGTTAACCAATCGATTTCAGAATCTTTGATCCTAGGATATGGAATGAAGCTAACTTGCTCTCCTTGCGATGCTAAGATGAAAGGCTCAAATTTGTTTTATCTTCTCCTTCCATTTACATCCACAACTCCAAATTTGCTGTAACAGACACCTCTGTTAATTACGGGATCAAACCAGTCACATTTGAAAAGCACAGTTTTCAACCCAATTAATCCCACAAATTTCACTTCGATAATCTCTTGCAAAACGCCATAGAAATTGGTTTCACCTTTCACACATACTCCCCAATTGGCCGTTGCACGACTTACACCGTACTCAAAGGTGTGAAATGTGTATCCTCTGGTGAAATACATGGGTGTTGTTGTTATCTTAGCAATATGACGTTGGATCAAATCATGAAACCATGGTGGGTATAATGGATCATCATAGTCAACCTGTATACAGAGTTAAAAATTAATCATAATGTAATTAGAATTCTCTTATTTATACAATTTACTCTTACTTGGCCCTTCAACCAGAGTGCAAAGTGCATATCTTTCTGTTTAAGTACTTCTGCATCTGAAATTTCTTCAATAGTTTCTTTTACCTGACTAACAAATAAACTATACATGTATAGAAATATGTTAATTTAATTATTAATACTGGACACGTATCATTAAATATATACAATTCATATACATATATATACCTTTTAAACGGAAGCACTTCAGTACAATTCATAAGTATATATGTGTGTGCCGCGTGGCGGTCTTCGGGACTACTCCACCAAACTTCTTTTAATTTTCCACTGAGACGCCCAATTGGGGAAAATATATCAGGAACTCCCTCTACTGCATAAGTTTGGGCAACAACACCATCATCATATCTCCTAGGTGCTCTTTTTCGTGTGTGAACAGTGGGTGCAAAGTAGTACGATATGAAATGCGACGTTTCTTCTGTCAGACACCCAATTGAATAACGCTGTTTCGCCTCCGATGACAACCTAAATATCGGAACTGGAATTTTGGTTGTTTTTGATGTTGTGATTTATGAAGAGAGCCCTCCTCTTTCTATAGGCAAAAAATTAATAATGATTTTACAATTTTAAATAAAATTCGAGTAATTTACAACGTATGTAACTAACCATAAATATCTAATTTGAAATTTCGTCCTTAAATAGTTGTAAACTAGTTAGTCTTAAAAGAGTTGCAAAGTAGAGACATTTTAACAATGAAATTTGAATTTTAACAAGGCCTTTACAATATACTTTAGAATTTTATTTAAACCATTTACGTAACACAAAAAACGTGTTTACCTAATTTCATATTTCGTTTTTAACTCGATGTAAAAGATCAAGGTCGTAAACGAGTTGCAATTTTGGGACTAATTAACAACAAAATGTATTAGAAATGGCAAAGCGTTGTCAAAACGTCGTAAAATCGCAACTAAGTTACAACAAAAAATTTTGTTGTCCGTTTACAACTCGTTTACGACGAAATCTCCTAACGTCGTAAAGGAGTTGCAAAAACATCCCAATTTTACAACGTCCCAAAAACGTTGTAAAATTCCGTCCCTAAACTAATGTTCTCTTGTAGTTTATGCAAGCACTCGTCAGATCATTATGAAGAAAGTTTTACCTTCTTTGGTTGAAGTATATCAGATGTTGAACCAAGATGACAGTCAGAGTGGTTTCTCTACTGTTACAATTTCTCCAGTTAATGTGTTTTAGACTTCAGAGAACTTAATTCTGGTTGATGCTAATGGCAATTACTCTCAATCAAGAAAAATCATGTATGTTCTCATAGCAATCATGTAGGTCATATGGTGGATAAATGTTACAAAAAGCATGGTTGTCCTCCTGGTTCTGAACCTAAAGGCACATACAACTCTAGAACTCCAAAGCATGCACCTGTTGCAGCCACAGTAGTTGATCCTCATGTTAATCAAGACTCTGGTTATATGGATAACATTTTGGGTAGTTTGTCTAAAGATCAGTTGCACGAGTTCATTGCTTTATTCAATTCATAATTGCAGACTTCTCCTACTCCTAATCAGAATGACAATAATAATTCACAATCTTCACCTAATCACTTGGGTATTGACTTTTCTTCTTCTATCTACAAATTTTTCGGAATTCTGACAGTTTCTCAACAATGTTTTGGACCTCATTCTTGGAATATTGACTCTGGAGCTACTCGTCATGTTTCACATGATCGTAGTCTATTTACATCACTTGATACTTTTGTTGTGATTTTTGTGAACTTGCCTACATGATCTAAGATTGGAATAAGTGGAGTACGAATAGTTAAAATCAATGATCATATCAATGTTCAAAATGTTTTGTTCATTCCTTAATTTCGACTAAATTTGTTGAGTGTGATTTGTTTCACTAGTAATAATGGATCAAGATGTATCTTTGATGAGTCTCATTGTTTACTTCAGGATCATATCAAGTGATCGATGATTGGTCAAGGGGACAAGTTTGCTAACCTCTATATGCTTGATAATCAACTTTTTCCAGCAAAGGTCACCCTTATTATTCAAGATTGGATGTTATTTCTGAAGCTCTAGGTACCACAAAGCATAATAATAAAGCAGAATCATACTCTGATGTCTGTCACTTATCCAAACAAAGAAAGTTGGTTTTCTTTCCCCAAATAACATTTGTAATTCAAATTTTGAACTTCTACATATTGATATTTGGGGTCTTTTTTTTAGAGGAAACTATTGATTGATATAAATATCTTTTTTACTATTGTTGATGACAATTCACAGGCAACTTGGGTTTATTTGCTCTGAACTAAAGCAGATGTTCTCATAGTGTTTCCTTTATTCAATAAACAAGTTGAAAAATAGTACAATATCTCTGTTAAATCAGTAAGGTCAAATAATGCTCTTGAATTGAGATTTATAGAATTCTACAAAATAAAGGGTATTATTCCATATCACTCATGCCCCGATACACTGGAACAGAAATCAGTGGTTGAATGTAAGCACCAACACATTCTGAATGTTGCTAGATCTTTCATGTTTTAATCCCAGATTCCTCTTTGTTATTGAGGTGATTGCATTCTGACTGTTGTCTTCCTTATTAATCGAACTCCTTCTCAGCTTTTGAGCAACAAGACTCCCTATGAAGTTCTTACGTGTAAATCACCTGATTATAGTCAGATCAGAACCTTTGGATGATTATGCTACAGTTTTACATCTCCATTAAACGTCATAAGTTTCAGCCAAGAGCTTATGCTTGCTTATCCTTGGTTATCCATCAGGTTATGAAGGGTATAAGTTTCTTGATTTGGAGAGTAAAAATTTTTTTATCTCCAGAAATATTATCTTACATGAAGACATTTTTCCTCTGGCCAAAGACTTGCAGTTTCAACTTCCTGCAGATTTTATCTCTAACCAAGATTATGAGCTTCCTGGTAACATTTATATTCTTTTTTTTTCTCATATCCCTCCCTCATCACCTTCCTTAAAACCATAAATTTCTTCATCACGTCAAAAGAGAACTCCTTCTTATTTAACTGATTATCATTGCTATATAATGTTTCATCTTCTACTGATCATCCTCTTTCTAATTCTCTTTAATACTCACAAAATTCTGAATCTAATTTGGCTTTTATCAACCACATTGATGAAACACCAATTCATGCTACATATGCTAAAGCTCATAAGTCTAAAGAATGGTGTACTACAATTGATACTGAAATTGGTGCCATGGAAGTAACACATACATGGGATGTTACCACTTTTCCTTGTGGTAAGAAAGTTGTTGGCTGTTGATGAACTCTTTACATTGAAATATAATGTTGATGGCACCTTGGAGAGACATAAGGAAAGATTGGTTGCTAAGGGTTATACCCAAAAGGAAGGATTGCATTATACAGAAACTTTTTCTGATGTTGCTAAAATGGGTATTATCTAGTTGGTGTTAAAGGTTTCGGCATCAAACAATCGGGTCCTTTCTCAACTTGATGTGTCCAATGCTTTTCTGAATGGATAGCTTGATGAAGAAATTTATATGACATGAGGGATATGCAGAGAGATAAACTACACGTACATGAAAATCTTTACCATCTAATGCAGTTTGTCGCCTTGAACATTATATATATGTTTTAAAACAGGCTTCGCGATAGTGGTACAAGAAATTTTCTACCTCTTTACTAGGTTTGGGATTCACCTAAGGTCATGGGGATGACACATTATTTGTCAGACGTTACAAAGATGATTTTGTGGCAGTTTTTGTCTATGTTGATGACATAGTCATTGCTAATACAAGTACTAAAGCTGTAGATTTTCTTACTCATTCTCTTCAGCAATCTTTTAAACTGCGAGGTTTGGGATCTCTTAAATATTTCTTGGGCTTGGAAACTGCTCGTTCTGAAGCATGGATTTCTTTGTGTCAACGCAAATATGCTCTGGATTTACCCTCCTCCAATGGTATGTTAGGATGTAAGCCGTCTTTTGTTCCTATGATTCCTAATATGAAGATATCCAAAATAAATGGTGAAATACTTGAAAACAATGAGCCATATCGTTGGATTGTTGGTAAATTGATGTACTTAACAATCACTCGATCTGAGTTTTAGAGTCAATAAACTTTGTCAATATACATATCTGCTCCTCATACTTCACATCTCCATGTTGTATACATGGTTCTTCAGTATATCAAAGGCATTGTTGGTTAATGTCTTTTCTACTTTGCTGATGTTGATCTTACTCTCAACGACTTTGCAGATTCTGATTGGGCCTCTTGTTGTGACACTCGCCGCTCTACAATATGATTTTCTATGTTCTTTGGTTCGTCTTTGATTGCTTGGCGTTCCAAGAAACAACCGACTGTTTCTCGATCTTCTGCTGAGGCAGAATATAGAGCTTTAGCTCTTGCTTCTTGTGAATTGGCATGGTTATTTATTCTCTTGAATGATCTCCAAGTTTCTTCATCTTCAGTTCCCATTTTGTTATCTAGTAGTACAACTGCTATATACATAGCTACCAATCCTGCTTTTCATGAAAGAACTAAACATATATAATTGGATTGTCATACTATTAGAGAACAATTGGATAAAGACACTCTGAAGTTACTTTATGTTCAGACTAAAGATTCAGTTGTTGATATACACATTAAACCTTTGATATTAGCACAACCCTCATGTTTAGTTGCCAACATTGAGTTTGGAACCCTGAGCAGACTGTTGGTGATAAACTGGAGGAAGGTGAAGATGACGTCAAATCATCATGCCATGAGCGACAGACGTGCTATAATGGTTGAGAGAAAGGGTCGCACGCCCGCGAGGGTGAGCTAACTCCAACAACCCGTCCTTAGTTCGGATTAGGCTGCAGCTCGCTTACATGAAGCCAGAATAGCTAGTCTTTGTCGGTCATCCAAACACTGGTGAATTCGTTCCTGGGCCTTGTACACACTGCCCATCACACTATGGGAGCTGGCCATGCCTGAAGTTGTTAACTTAACCACATAGGGGGTGTTGAAGGCAGGACTACTGACTGGAGTGAAGTTGTAACAAGGTAGTCGTACTGGAAGGTGCGGCTGGATCACCTCCTTTTCAGGGAGAGCTAATGCTTCTTGGGTATTTAGGTTTGACACAACTTCACACTTAAAAAGAAGGGAGCTACGTCTGAGTTAAACTTGGGGATGGAAGCCTTCTTTTGTTTCCCAATTGTGAAGTAAGACCAAGCCCATGAGCTTATTAACCTAGGTCGGAACAAGTTGATAGGCTCCCCTTTTACGCCCCCATGTCCCTCTCATGTGGCGGCAATGGGCGTAAAAAGAAAGAGGGGGGTGAGTTTTCTCTCGCTTTTGGCTTGGTATAGTAGGGCCCAACATGAGGCATGCACGACGAGCTATTAGCTCAGTGGTAGAGCGTGCGGCCCTAATAATTGTGTTGTTGTACCTGGGCTATGAGGGCTCTCAGCCACATGAACAATTATGTCCCGAGCGCAAGTTTAGGTTCAGCCTCAATGGGAAAATAAAATGGAGCACCAAACAATGTATCTTCACAGACGAAGAACTACAAGATCACCCCTTTCATTATGGGGTGACGGAGGGATCGTACCATTCGAGCCTTTTTTATGCTTTTCCTGGGGGTCTGAGAAAGCTTTTTTATGCTTTTCCTTTTTATTTGATTTTTATGTTTTTCTAATCCTCCCTTCCTGAAAGAAAGAACGTGAAAATATTTTTCCTTTCTACAGGGTCAAGAGATTAGATTTAGCTGTAAGACGAATGCTTGACTAATAAATAACTTACTTCTTGGTCTTCGATCCCATCAGTCACTACGAACGCCCCCAATTAATGAAATGGGACGTGTCTATTTCTCTATATCTTGACTCAAAATGGGAGCATGTTTGAAAAAGGATCTTAGAGTGTGTAGGGTTAAGCCAGTAGGGTCTCTTAACACCCACTTTTTTCTTCTCATCGAAGTTATTTCACAAATACTTCCTATGGTAAGGAAAAGGGGGGGGGGGGAACAAGCACACTTTGAGAGCGCAGTACAACAGAGAGTTGTATGCTGCGTTCGGGAAGGATGAATCGCTCCCGAAAAGGAATCTGTTGATTATCTCTCAATTGGTTGAACCATAGGTGCGATGGTTTACTTCGCGAGATAGATCTCTGGTTCGAATCCAGAATGGCCCAACTGCGCCAAGGAAAATAATATAAGAAGGATCTGACTCCTTCATGCATGCTCCACTTGGCTCGGGGGCATATAGCTCAGTTGGTAGAGATTCGCTCTTGTAATTTGGTTGTTACGATTACGGGTTGGGTGTCTAATTGTCCATGCGGTAATGATAGTATATGTACCTTAACCGGTGGCTCACTTTTTCTAAGTAATGGGGAAAAGGACCAATACGTACCACTGAAAGACTCTATTGAGAAAAAGATGGGTTATCAAGAACGTAGAGGAGGTAGGATGGTCAGTTGGTACGATTTAGTATAGATCGTACATGGACGATAGTTGGAGTCGATGTCTCTCCTAGGATTCCCTCGTCCGGGATTGATCCCTGGGGAAGAGGATCAAGTTGGCCCTTGTGAACAACTTGATGCACTATCTCCATTTAACCCTTGAGTGAAATGCGGCAAAAGGAATGAAAATCCATGGACCGAACCCATCGTCTCCATCCCGTATGAACTATGAGATCACCCCAATGATGACCTCGGTATCCAAGGGTCACAGACCGACCATAAAACCCTGTTCAATAAGTGGAATGCATTAATTGTTCGCTTGCAGGTTGGGCATTAAGGGTCAGAGAAGGGCAATCACTCATTCTTAAAACTAAAACCGACATTCTAAAGTGTTGTGCGGAAAAAGGGGGAAAGCTCTCTGTTCCTGGTTCTCCTGTAGTTGGATCCTCTAGAACCACAAGAATCCTTAGTTGGAATAAGATTCGAACTCATCACCTTTTGGGATTTTGAGAAGAGTTGCTCTTTGGGAAGCATAGTACGATAAAAGTTGTAAGTTGTGTTTAGGGGAGGGGGAGTTCTTGTCTATTGTTGGCCTATATGGTAGAATCAGTCAAGAGCCTGATAGGCGGTGGTTTACCCTGTGGCAGATGTCAGTGGTCCAAGTCCGCTTATCTCCAACTCGTGAACTTAGCCGATACAAAGGTATATGATAGCACCCAATTTTTCTGATTCAACAATTTGATCTATGATTTTTCATTCATAGATGTTTATAAGATCTTTTCAGTTAGCAGCACTTTAGGATGTTATAGCCTTAAAGTTAAGGGCGAGGTTCAAACAAGGAAAGACATATGGGGATACCTAAGCACCCAGAGACGAGGAAGGGTGTAGTAAGCGATGAAATGCTTCAGGGAGTTGAAAATAAGCGTAGATCCAGAGATTCCCAAATAGGTTAACCTTTTGAACTGCTACTGAATCCAGGGGAAAGCAAGAGACAAGGTGGCAAACTAAAATATCTTAGTAGCCAGAGGAAAAGAAAGCAAAATTGATTCCCATAGTAGCGGCGAGCGAAACGGGAGCAGCCTAAACTGTGAAAACAAGATTGTGGGAGAGCAATAAAATTGCCGTGCTGCTAGGCAAAGCGGTGGAGTCCAATAGCCAAAAGCAACACTAGCTTACACTCTGACCCGAGTAAATGGGGCATGTGGAATTCCGTGTTAATCAGCAAAGACCACCTTGAAAAGTTAAATACGCCTGGGTGAACGATAGCGAAGTAATACCATGAGGAAAGGGTGAAAAGAACCCCCCATTAGGGAGTGAAATAGAACATGAAACCGTAAGCTTCCAAGTATTTGGAGGAGCCTTGGGCTCTGATCAGGTGTCTGTTGAAGAATGCGTTGGCGACTCATAGGCAGTGGCTTGGTTAAGGGAACCCACCAGAGCTGTAGCGAAAACGAGTCTTCATAGGGCAATTGTCACTACTTATGTACCTGGACATGGGTGATCTATCTATGACCATGATGAAACTTCAGTGAAACTAAGTGGAGGTCCAAATCGAGTGATGTTGAAATATCAGCGGATAAATTGAGGTTAGGGGTGAAATGTCACTCAAACCCAGAGCTAGCTGGTTCTCTTCGAAAAGCGTTGAGGCACAGCAATTGACCGGACATCTAGGGGTAAAACATTGTTTTGTTGCAGACCGCGAGAGCGGTAGCAAATCGAGGCAAACTCTAAATACTAGAAATGACCTCAAAATAACACGGGTCAAGGTCGGCCAGTGAGATGGTAGGGGATAAGCTTCTTCGTTGAGAGGGAATAGCCCGGATCACCAGCTAAGGCTCCTAAATGACTGCTTAGTGATAAAAGAGGTAGGGGTGCATAGACAGCTAGGAAGTTTTCCTAGAAGCAGCCACCCTTAAAAGAGTGTGTAATAGCTCACTGATTGGGCGCTTTTGCGCCAAAGATGAACGGGGCTAAGTGATCTGCCAAGTTGTGGGTTGTCAAGATGCATTAGTATAAGAGTGTTCCGCCTTAAAGGGAAGCAATTGCGCGAGAGCTAGTGGATCAAGCATAAGGGAGAATGTCGCCTTGAGTAACGTAAACATTGGTGAGAATCTAATGCTTCGAGAACCCAAGGGTTCCTCCGCAAGGTTCGTCCATGGACGGTAAGTTAGGGACTAAGATCATGGTAAAATACGTAGTCGATGGACAACAAGTGAGTATTCTTGTACTACCCCTTGTTGGTCTCGAGGGATGGAGGATGCTAGGTTAGCCGAAAAATGGTTATAGGTTCAAGAATGGAAGGTGTCCCTATTTTCAAGGGTAATAAGAGGTAGAGAAAATACCCTCAAGCCAATGTTCGAGTACCAAGCCCTATCGCAGTGAAGTAACCCATGTTATACTCCCAAGAAAAGCTCGAACGACCTTCTGCAAAAGGGTACATGAACCTGAAACAGTCACATGTGGGTAGGTAGAGAATACTTAGGAGCGCGAGTCAACTCTCTCTAATGAATTTGGAAAAATAGCCCCGTAACTATGGGAGGAGGGGTGCTTCCTCACAAAGGTGTCGCAATGACCAAGCCGGGGCGACTGTTTACCAAAAACACAGGTCTCCGCAATGTCGTAAGACCATGTATGGGGGGTAACGCATGCCCAGTGTCGGAAGGTTGAGGAAGTTGGTAACCTGATGACAGGGGAGTCGCAAACCGAAGCCCCAGTGAACGGTCCTAAGGTAGAAAAATTCCTTGTCGGATAAGTTCCAACTCGCACAAAAGGAATAACGATCCAGGCACTGTCTCGGAGAGAGGGTCAGTGAAATACACATGTCTGTGAAGATGCAAACTAACTGCACCTGGAGAGAAAGACCTTATGAAGCTTCAATGTTTAGTAGGATTGGCTTTGGGTTTTTCCTGCGCAACTTAGGTGGAAAACAAGAAGGCCCCCTTCCGCGGGGGTCGAGCTAGCAATGAGAAATTCTAACCTTGTGTCAGGACCTACAGGCTAAGGGGCAGTCTTAGGTAGACAATTTTTATGGTTCGTAGGCCCCCCAAAAGGTAATGGAGGCGTGAAAAAGCAGAAGGGAGCATGAATGCAAAACCCACCTGTCGAGCAGAATGGAAGTCACCCTTAGTGATCTGAAGGTACCAAGTGGAAAGGCCGTTTCTCAATGGATAAAAGTTACTCTAGGGATAACAGCCTTAGTGATCTTTGCAACTTGGGGCAATAGTATGTTCCATGGGTTGGGTTGTTCACCCATTAAAGCGATACGTGAGCTGGGTTCAGTACATCCTGAGACAGTTTGGTCCACATCCGGTGTGGGCGTTAGAGCATTGAGAGTACCTTTCCCTAGTACGAGAGGACCAGGAAGGACGTACCTCTTGTGTACTAGTTATCGTGCCAACGGTAAACGCTGGGTAGCGAAGTGCAGAGCAGATAACTGCTGAAAGCATCTAAGTCGTAAGCACAATCCAAGATGAGTGCTCTCCTATTCCGACTTCCCCAACAACGGGTTCTCCACCCCTGTGGGGGTGGAGTGAAATGAGCTTTGAGAATTCAAGAGAAGGTCATGGCGAGACGAGCCATTTATCATTACAACAGGTGTCAAGTGGAAGTCCAGTGATGTATGCAGCTGAGGCATCCTAACAAACCGGTAGACTTGAACTTTGTTCCTACATGACCTGATCAATTCGATCAGGCACTCGCCATCAATTTTCATTGTTCAACTCGTTGATAACATGAAATAACCATTGTTCAACTCTTTGACAACATGAAAAACATAAAATTTTGTCCTTTCATCCAAAGGATGGAGGGGTAGAGGCCTTTGGTGTCCACTTTAGTCAAGAATTGGAGGCTCACAATCACTTGCCAATATGCTTTTCTCGCATGCCTTTCTTCGTTCATGGTTCGATATTCTGGTGTCTTAGGCATAGAGGAACAACACCAATTCATCCCGAACTTGGTGGTTAATCTCTTAGCGCTGACGCTACTGTAGGTTATGTCCTGCGGAGTGATGGAACTTTGGGATGGGTCTTATGTTGAAATAGAGTGGAGTGATCTTCTTTTATATTTAAATTTATATATATCTATATATATATATTATATGTTGCTTTTGTTTTTTGTTTACATATAGCATTTTTTACCGGCCAAATTAACATATTTTTTGAAGCCTCGTAACTCTTCCTCAGCCAGGTTTGGGCAGAATAGCAGAGCAAATACAATTATTAGTAGCATAGAAAAATGCATTCCTCATCATTAAGTCATTAAATTAATATGTTTGCTTGTGGTAATTGTGAACTCTCGGGAGAATCGATGACTGCATCAAAGATGCACTTGTTAGTACATCTGAAAATTCTGAATTGGCTAGTTGTAAACAGCCCCCAGAATATTGAATAAAGGATTATCACAGACCTACTCCGAGTTATTGACGATGATTCTTAAATATCACTGAATAAAATGTGATATGATGAGATGGAATGAAATAAAAACAAAGACACAGGGAACATGTTACCTACTCTTACCGGTCAAAGCAAATATGTTCGTTCTTACATTCTGAATTCTTTAATTGGGAATGAATCAAATCTCCCCATGTAAGGTTCAAACCTACGACTAACTAGTTAACAGCCGACCGCTCTATCACTGAGCTATAGAGGAACAATGGGAGATTAGATCTCATAGAGTTCAATTCCCGTTCTCAACCTATGACCAATATGAACTCAAAGTTTCCTTCGTAACCCTTGGAACTTCTTCGTAGTGGCTCCCGTTCCAAGCCTCATTTCATAGGGAACCTCAAAGCGGCTCTATTTCATTATATTCCATCCATACCCGAATTCTATTAATTTAATATTCATTTGGTGTTATTAACATATCTAGTCTATCTCTTTATATTTCTATATATGGAAAGTTGCAAAATCATCATAGTAATCAAGAAATTGAAATAGAAAAGAAAAAAGGGAGGTTTGTGATGGTTTTTCAATCTTTTATACTATGTAATCTAGTATAATATGTAATCAATTCGGTCGTTGTGGTCGGACTTTATTATGGATTTGTGACCACATTCTCCATAAGGCCCTTATATATATTCCTTCTTTGAGGTCGGATTATGGACAAAAGAGAATAAGGAACCAAGAAGAAAGTATCATCAACAACAGGTTTTATTACGGGACAGCTCATGATGTTCATATAGATCTATTATGCACCTCTGCATTAAGCATTGGGTAAACCTCACACAATAATTATCGTATCTCTACCGTATCTTTTGTTTCATTTCTTCTGGAACAATCGCAAACATTATGAATCTACTACCAGAAATGAAATGAGTAATCTTCGCACTCAATGTGTATACATGAATAATATCATTTTTCAATTATTCAACCATTTTGTTTTACCAAGTTAATGTTAGCCAGATTACTCAACATTTATATGTTTTGATGCAACAAGATGTTATTTGGAACAAGTAGTTTTGTTGGTTGATTAATTGGTCACATTTTATTCATGAAATGGGTTGGATTGATATTAGCTTGGATACAGAAAAATAATTCTATTACGTCTAATGTACTTATTAGATCTAATAATTATAAGTTCCTTGTGTCAGAACTGAGAAATTCTATGGTTCGAATCGTTAGTATTCTCTTATTCATTCCCTCATTGCAGAAGGAGTTGACGAGTTAGCAGCTGCACAAGTCTTCAACATCTCCATCTTGAAGACTTCTCCTGGTGATGATAACTAGGTAACTTAGATGAGGAAGTCTGTACTCTTTTTCTATAGAGAGTTTTGTTCCAATTGGGTTTTCTCTGATGGTTTTTAATGAGGCAGATGGAATCAGTACAGCGAGTTACCTAGGAGTCTTACCATTAGGAGAATAATGTACAAACCAATATGGTTATGCACTTAGTATATTTTAAGGTGCACCATTAGAGGACGTCTCGTTGTTTTTATTTAACGCTTTGTTGTTTTTATTTAAGTTTCAAACTACATGTTGTTTTTGTTTAGAACCACATGTTGTTTTGGTTCTCTGGTTCTATCTC